>JAFVLL020032192.1:0-45682 GCA_021397915.2 Tor tambroides | reverse complement strand
GTCCCTTCCCTTCAACAGAACATACACATAAAAACATTGGCTGATGACATGGTAAGGTGTCTGTTTCTTTTATTTTGTGTGTCTTTCTTTTTCTCATCTCCTCCACGACTACCAGAGTGTTGTTAAAGTGAAGTGATCGACAAAGAGAGATCAAAGACAAAAAAGCAAAGCAAAACTGTTTTTTTTTTTTTTTTTTAATATCATCCTGTCATCAGGTCTGTCATAATCAATCAGTCTAAAGTTCACTCCAGGTCAGCAAGCCGGAGTTCAAGCAGACACATGGCAACTTGATGCAATTGTTCATAAGTTGCCAGACCTTGTCTTCATTTTGACTTTGGTCTCTCCTTGAACACTTTCAACACTTTTACAACAGAGTGTGTTTTGATTCTTTTAATTCATTTGTTTTGAATTCGTCCATATATGCATGTTTCCTGTGTTTTCAATGACAGACTAACATTGACTACTAGTGCATGGTCTGTTTTCACTCTCTCTGAGCCAGTAACCCATGACTGAAATGCTGGCAGAAAACGCTCACATCTCTTTCTAATTAGAAACCTTAAACACATCATAGTCACATCTTGCTGTCTAATGTAGTCCAGAATACTGTCTGTGATATTGTCTCCGTATTCATTATGACTGTAAAGTGAACATGAACAAGTGGAAAGATGACACAGGTAATATCACCCCATGCTTTTAAAAGTACAGCTTGGAAAGGTAATGTAACAAGGGAGCAGGTGAGTCAAATGTCAAGCTATGAACTTTAAACCACATTTGAAAACTTTATAATAAGTACCAAACTGTTTTGTACTAACTTAAAAAGACCCCCATGAAATCGTAAGGAGAGTTTTGTGGTTATTAGTCCGTGTGTATTAGCTTTGAGGCCATTTATTTGCTAGTATACTCTTGAATGTTGAAAAAATTCACACTACAGTTCAAAAGTTTGGTTTTGGGAAGATTTTATGTTTTTGACAGTTTCTTATGTTCACCAAGGCTGCAATTATTTGATCGAAAATACAGTAAAAACAGTAGTATTGTAAAATATATCATTACAATTTAAAATATCTGTTTTCCTATTTTAATACATTTCAAATATAATTTATTCCTGTAATCTTCATTGTGATATAATCCTTCAGAAATCATATGATGATGATAATATGATGATTTTTTTTTTTTTTTTGCTCAGTATACGTTTCATCTTATTATCAATGTTGAAAACAGTTATTTTTGTGAAAACTATGATATATTCTTTGATTAATGGAAATGTAAAAGAACAGCGTTTATTTGAAAAAGAAAGATTTTGCAACAATGTTAATGTCTTTACTGTCATTTTTGATCAATTTAGTGCATCCTTTTTGAATTGAAGTATTTCTTTTACAAAAAAATTGATGGCTCATGTTGAACTTTAGAAATTTTTGTTTAATCAAATGCTTTCAAATTTCGTTCACCCTGCAAAAAATGGACACACCCTTTATGCCTTTGTAAGCCTATATGACTCTCCTGTCTTAGTAAGAAATACATCAACAGAGAGGTATTTCACAGGGTCATAAAAGTTAAACAGTTTTTTCAGAAGGCCTTGCCCAGTATTAGCATCTCCACTGTCAGATATATGTGCTGTGTTTATATGTTCTGACATATGCACCATTTATTTACTTCACTTTAACTCAACTGTCTTTCCAGCGTGACAGAATAACCAGTTTTCGAAAGCAAGGCATGAAGAAGGAGAAGCCTCTTATCCAGCACCCCACAGACCCTATCTCCACCCAGACCGAGCTGCCTGTGCCCCAGCCGCTCTTCGACGAGCGCTCCATGAACCTGTCAGAGAAAGAGATTGTGGACTTGTTTGAGAAGATGATGGTGAGTTTGTTTTCAATCTGCACTGTGCTTCAGGCACTGTATGCCCTCAGACGCTCTTTTCCACTGATACATATCAAAGCATGGAGCTCATGTTAAGGGTGTCAATTAGGCCATCAGAACCAGACTTCTCAGTGACATTTCGCCTCTTGCACACTTGGCCAGCAACATAAAATGAGTTTAACAAGGTTTTTGTTAAGTTTACAAACGATTTAGTTTGCAAAGCCCTTGTGGAAATGTAGAGCGCCAGATACTGATGTGCTGATTAATATACTAAAGCACATCTGAAGTACTTGATTATAATTTTAACTCTAGTGTGTTATTTGATGTTACAATTAAAGTTAATATATTTTAAATATACTAAATTGCAACATTTTTCATTAAAAACGAAAACTCAAAGACCAATAGACATAATTATAAAATTACATATAAAGATACATTTAAGTCCTACTTAAATGGTTCAAAAAAGCACTTTAATGTTCAGTTAAATCAATTAAATATAAATTTAACTATACTACATTTTCATTTAATTGCGATTTAACATGCAGTTACTTGTCAGAAAACATTACATTCAGTTTGCACTTAAGCTTCTTTTAAATGATATATTTTTCCATAATTTCCATAAGTTCTTTTTAAACTTTATAAGCACGTTTTTATTAAATAAAGTGTGCTAAAGTGTACTACTTCTTCACAAGGGAGTACTTTTCTAGTAATTTGTATAATGGCCTGTTTCCTACCTGGAATTGAAACCAAAGATCTGTAGCCTTGTGTGTTAGTGACTCATCGTGTTTCTGTAGTAGCGAAGTCATGTTTACGATGCATAGATCGTCAAAGACCTTATTTTTCCTCGTCTCTCTTCTGCTGTCAATCACGAGTAGAGAATGGAACTTGAGAGCTTTGCGCTCTCTGCCGACAGGTTGCATTAACTGAGCATTGGCTAGACTTGACACTTGTTCGTTTTCCCCTCTGGGAGAGAATATACATTAGCTTCCAAGCTTTTATATGCATGACTCTTCTCGCTAATTCTGTCATTAAGTGTGATATGTTGACAGCTGTCAATAGAGCGTCCGCCACATAGGATAGAACAAGCTACTGTTACGGATTGGGAGAAGCAGCGTATTATTGTCTAAACAGTTTTATTTTACTTGCGGTGAGGGCTGAATGCAGTCTTCACCCTACCTGTGAAGTTCCCGCTCTGTTTATCTGTACATAGACACACACACTCCCTTCAATCCCCAAGACACCAAAACCGACAGGGCTGCTGCATACACTGACCTCAATTGAACTCACGCTTGTTTTGGCCTAGACAAGTCAAATAACAAAATCTGGCTGCAGAACAATGGAAGGATTATTTCCCAGACAAGAAAAATGTTTGCTTTGTATTAGTTTTTTTGGGTCAGAGCTCTCTCCAACCTGCATCTGTCACAGCAGAGTCTGTCGGTGATGCTTTTTTTTTTTTATTATTTGACCGTTTCTGTGGATTTATTGTCTGTAGATCGGAAACTCTTCCAATTTCGCAGCACCTGAGCAGAACTGATCTTCAGTGCCCATTTTATGTACTCTAAACTGCCTTCCAGGCTCCACAGTGAATTGTACACCTCATTAGGTTGATACCTTACACACTGATAATTGACCTGTACTTGCGTCAAAGGCGAAAGATTACTGGACTCCCCACCAGCCAAATTCTTTGACAGATTTTTCAAAAGAGGCAGCATTTATGTGGAGAAATGGACTGCTTACCATCTGTGTGGTGAACAATAGCACTCTATAGTTCTGTGTGATGCTTGCAAAGGCATTCTATTGATATTTCTTTTTATTTTCTAAACTGAATAAAAAGGGACAAATTAAAATTAAATTACAGGTACTTGATATATTGTTTGCGTGTCAGTTAGATTTTTTTTTCATATCGAAGACATTTAGTAAAAGTGAATGTAACAAAAAATAACATACATAGAGTTCATTACCTTCCAAAGTATGGGGTCAATAAGATTTATTTATTTTTTAAAATATTTTTGAAAGAAATCTCTTATGTTCAACAACGCACGTTTATTTGATTGAAAATATAATGAAACAGTAATATTCTGAAATATTATTACAACTCTTTTTTTTAAATTAAAATGAATTTTAAAATGCAATTTATTCCTGTTATGGCAAAGCCAGTCAGCAGCCATTACTCCAGCCTTCAGTGTCACATGATTAATAGGAAGATTAAAAGAACAGCATTTATTTGAAATATATATATATTTTTGTCAGTTTTGATCAATTCAATGCATCCTCGCTGAATAAAAAATATTAATTTATTTTTAACTAAATCTTAAAACTGTTGAATGCTAGTGTATGCTGTTATTTTTTTGAATGAGAAAACAAGAAAATTAGAAAGTTGTTGTACATTTGACTTGTGTGCTAAAGTATTTTTTGAAGCAGGTCATCATTTAAAAAAAACAACAACAAAAAAACACTTGTGTTCTGTGCTGCAGCTATCACATAAAATATTGGGCATTTTGACAAGTTGCGTCAGGTTGGACATCAAACATTGTTGGTTCTTGTGTTTCTTGGGACCAGATATCTTTGATGGTATTTATATCTTTTGCCTTACTGAATTGTGGTCTAGAGGGAATCCGTTTCTTGGGCTTGCGGAACAAGTAGCCTACAATTATTTTAATGGGACTGTAGAACATATAGCTGTACAGCGTCCCCTGGTGTCTAATTTTGCCTTCACGCTTACTTTTCATTTATGTTATAACATTTAGAAAGATTGTACGTCTTTCTTTAAAGCTTTAGAATGTAAGACCTACGCCTGTCTTCCACTGTTTTCAAATGTTCTGTGCTTGTGACCAGATGGCCTGGTCATATGTAGAACTGAGTCATACAGCACATTTTCTGTAATTGCCTTGCATTCTCTGACATGGTGGGCTATAATCAGTTTGATTTGTTCATTTGTTTCAAATGTTTGCACCAATCTTCCACTCGCCAGAGACTCTTGGCCCTCCATATTTTCTTGTTGCGTTAGTAACTGCCTGTCACTCACATAACCTCTCAATTGCTGTTTTTGTTCTCAAGATAGAGGAACATTAAACCTGGGCTTCAATTTGCTGCTTGACAAGCCAGGCAGGTTTACAGGCCTGAAACATGTTGCATTGAAAAAACATTGAAAGCATAATAATCATAATTGCAATTGAAGCAACTGAAGGAGAAACGCTTTGGTCTTCCAGCCACCATTGACATTGAGGTTATGGATCAGCTAGTCAGTTGGTCTCCATATAGAAAAGATTCATGAGCCACAGAACAAAACCACATTCAGCGTAATATATGAAGCTGTGGGAGATCTTTCATACTCGCGTTTCCCTCCTGCATGCTAGTGGCGCATGCAGGTATCAATTCACATCATCAGTGTTAAGACTAAATTTGAGGTCGTTCTTCAATATACAAACTTGAAGCATTGACCGAATGCAAATAAATGAGCTCCCCCTCAATGCACTTTAATGCTGGTGGGCAGATCTCTGAGATTGCAGTGCAGTGCATGGCTCGGTGCAAGAAAAATAAGGGTGCACTAATGTGGTCAGTCATCAAAGGGCTCTGGTAAACACAGGAGCTCTTTGACAAATGAAAGCCCTGGCTCTTTGATGAAGGGGGTTAGTGGCCGTGGCACTAAGCATATGATATTCTCGCCTTAATGCGTGCACAAGGAGAGAGAGCCAGTGTCGCCGTCCTTGCCATTGTGTGTGCATGTGCGCAGCTGGACTCAAGGCCTGATAAAAATGCACAGCAGTAAATCCTTTCATGAGCTGGGTGACGGCGTGTTAAGACACGGGTGAGGGCTCTTAACGTGCCTCTCGTGCTGAGAAACAGCGCTGGCAGGATGTGACATGCCAGCTCCTCCGGTTTGCATCATCATTCAGTCATCCACAGCTATTCCTCCAGCACCATTAACATTCAGATAGACAGAGATGCGCCTGGTCCGGAGAAGGACTCTGGGATTGATGAGGTCAGACTGTTACCCCTGCAGTTGCAATCACCCCCTCCCAGCTGCTCTTCTTCCTCCTCCTCCAAACTGTACTTGGGCAGCATTTGGTCAGCACACTCAGATGCAATTTCTCCATTCTTCTAGCTGTTTTGGGGGGCATCCAATGTACTCCTGTTGCATGTACTTTAGTTATTTAATAAATGCGCTAGATGCACTGAAATATCAGTGGCGACACAATTGTGACAATCCTGATCTCTTTCTTCCAGATTGACGGAGAAATAGCTTCTCCTTGAACTTTTGGCTTGTATACGCTGCTGGACTCTCAGAAGTACATTTGGCTTATTTTGATTTATGGCACTTTGACTAATAAGTGTTCTTCTGGCTGTCCTTACAAACCTAAGCCAATTGCTTCTATTTTGGAGGATTCTTCAGAAGCCCACTGCAAAATAACCCAATTGACCAAGATCAAACATGAAAAATTATGCCTTTTTTTCCTCTGGGAAACTTGGCCACTCTCCACAACAATTTAAAGTGAGAGATAGATCTACTGATTCCCATTTCCCTGGCACTTCTACTCTGTGCCCTTGGGAGATCAGACTCGCATCCCGTACACACCGTATTCTCTTATTTTTAATGGTCTGTATTGGTAGTTTTATTGTTCCTCTGGATGACTTTATGAAGTTTCCTCGGCACTGAGATTAATAGAGTTTCAAGTTGGAGTATGAAGCAACCAGTCTCAAATTGCAGCTGAAGAGGAAAAAAGGCACTTATTTATACCTTTGCATCAGTGGATCCGGCTGCTTCCATAAAAGGAATCAATTATGCCAGCCCTGGCCTTTGATTTAATAATTCCAAGCTTTGAGGACATAATTAATTATGATGGGTAAATCATACTGGAGAGCAGGAACTGGATTAAGGAGCCAATTAAGATGCCACATCAACAGGGCTCACTGATTCATTAAAGTTCTTGTTTTACATGAGGAGAGAGACAGTGGCTTGATGTAAAACTATTGAAATGTTCATCTTTGAAAAGATGTCCTTCACTTTATCACCAATTCAGTGGGATGTGCTGTTAGCCACATGTAGCAAATGCACAGAGTAACAGTTTTCAGAAGTGGCTTTTTTTAAACTGTTACCTTCAATTTAAAGAAATAAAGCTTGATGAAAAGATGTACAAGTAGCTTTGAAATCACCAACCCTCACCCTTTCTTCCTTGAGTATTTCCATTGTCTGTCGTTAAATTTGTTTCTTCTTTGTGGACACCCACACACTCACGGGTCTCATTTGAAAGCATAGAGAACACAGTCCCTTTTCTCTTCACCAGAGGGCAGCATGGCTCCATAGAAATGCAGCCTGGGTGTATCTCTGGAGAAAGACTCTTTGTGCGCATACAACATCTCCTTGACTTGTCATGGAATTGATAAACATATATCAAGGATTCATTACTAGATCTAACCTTGCCTCTATAGAACAGTGTCCTTACTGTGGTCATGAATGTGCAGTGAGAACAATTTTCAGAGTTTATTTCCACAAAAGAAAAAAAAAGTTAAACTACATTCAAATATTTGAAATTAAATAGTTATATTTAATAGAATATATTTATTATAATATATATTTTTGTTTGTGTCTACAGGAGGACATGAACCTGAATGAAGAGCGTAAGGCCCCCTCAAGTAGGAAGGACCTGGAGTAATTAAACGGGAGAAGAAAACTAGCATTTCTGCAACAGCCAAATCTGTAAGTGCGCCACAAAACACAGGGCAGCCGGTCTTAGAAAGAGAGAAACAGACAGAGGAGAGAGTGGGGATGAACCACATGACGAGACACTATGGAATAATGAGCTTAACCTGATCTGCTTTCTGCCTCTCTTGCTAAAGCCCCAAATCTTTGATTGCTGCCTCCTTTAGCTCTTTTTTTATTATTTATTCTTATTTATTTATTTTGTATTTTTTTTTCCTCTCACCTTTTTTTTTCCTGGGTGCTTATCAGGCTGCTTTTGTTGTATTGCACTTTCCAAAAGCTTCATATTGCCGGGGATCAAGTTTTCATTAGAATTTGGTACGCATCACTGTCTCTGCTCGGTAAGCTGAAACATGGCTCTTTCATAACCGCAGATGAATAAAGGCTATAACGCCACCGCCTCTCAGGGTAATCCAAGGCTTTTGGGGTGAATTCTCTTCGTTCCCTTTATGAAGTAGGTCTTCCCGAGGTTAGACTCCACGTAAACACCGCGATCCCCTTCACCCGCTCCGCCACTGGCTCCTCCGGCTGGCCTTCAGCGTCCGTTTTCATTAGCTTTCCTCCCGGCTATGATAATTAACCAGCATTATTAATAATGATGATAATCAGAGATGATTGAATTCTGCAGCAGGCTCATTGTCGGCCCTGCGAGCCTGGCATGCATTGTGAAATATGATTCACATATTAGTATTGTAATCTCCAAGCGGGAAGGAGGGAGGGGGTTCCTGTCTCTCTGCACCCCTGTAGCCCCCTCAGCACCACCAGAGGCACTCACCAGCAGCATGTCACTGTGGAAGCTGTACACAGCGCTCTGACAAGCAAGGAGGAGGTTTGGAACGTGTGCTCTGCAGTCTTGGGAAGAGATGTGCTTTTATGTGATAAGAGATGTTTACCACAGGCACAACACACTTTCCCTGTAATGCTCAACTCTAGCACCCAGAGATCTCCTCCTCCTCCTCCTCTTTTAAACATTCAGCTCAAGCTACTAACCAAGCTGCATATCGTATCTGCATACTGCCGATTTTGTGGGAGTAGCGCAAATATTCAGCCTTTTTCAAATTATGTAAATTAAATTGTTACTGTTTTTAAAGCATTGTTGAATATGTTGCGTTTAATGTATTTAACTTTAAGCCAGTGCTATTATGGAAGAGAAAAAAGTCTTCTCGGATTATTCAAAAAGTTTATGGGTCTTTTTGATGATGAACATTTGAAATCAACATGAAAAGGAATATGTATCCATTTTCTTCTGTAATGTTACATGTTTCTGAGTGAAATAGAAAAGAAAAAGCAGTAGGATTGCCTCTATCCATTTTGATATTTTTTGCATCATAAAAACTGGTTGGAGAGGAGAGATTGAAAAATTTGTGATGTTAAGAATTAAATTAGACAAATGTTATTCAGGGTTCCCACAGTCATCCAAACACAATTATACTGTAAAAAAAAAAAAATGGAAAAAAGACGGTAAATTTTGGTAGTGATTTTTTTTTTCTAGTTATACTCAGTTGTACAATGTTTTTTATTGGCCATAATTTGCTCTTTTATAGCTAAAAACATTATTCAGAAAAAATACAGAAAAATACTGGACATTAGTTTAAATTAGACTTTGGACATTAGAATTAAAAAGAGTGGAAACCCTGGTTATTTTGCTAAAATAGTCAAAATTTTTGTTTATTTATTTTTTCAGATTTTAGTATACTTAAATTGTGCAGAATAAGACCTAGAATATGCATTGAGAAAATAAATTGGTCGATATTGTTTCCATGCTGACTTCAATAACGTTTTAAAATTTCACAGCTGTCGGAAGCATGAGATGGCAGGATCTTTTTTTGCTGCAAGTGTTTTTTCACTTGACTACTGTAACTAAAACCTTCTCATTCTGTTCACATTCCAGAGATCAATCTCGGAAATGTTGTGCGAATGCACTTTCTTTGTATGTCGAGTAGCTACCAAGGGTGCTTTCGAGTTGCAAGTCGCATGAACTAATGCTTACATGCACACACTGACACATGTCCAGAGAAAGTCGCTCCTGTGCTGTCTGTCTCTGACTGCACTGGGTCAGTGTCCTCTCTTTGGTTGGCGAGTGGGAGTAATTAAGTGGTGGTCTGGTGGTAGAGGAGGCCCATGGTCTCCGCTTCAGCCGCTGCAGGTGTAATTTAGCAGGGGTGAGCGGGGCCAAGAGCAGACAGCACGGAGACGGCCTCTGCACACCTCCGCATTAATAACCCAAACCCGTCTAAATAAAAGAAGGGAGAGCGGAGTCCATCCATCCCACTTAATCTGCTGCTATCTCCCCGAGTGTGCTGATCTGCCTACAGTAGATTGTGTTTCAGCACACAGCTTTACAGAGCAAATATTAGTGGGAAAACAAACCCATCCGATCCACTCCTGTCGCAGCCTGCCTTCCTGCCTGTCTGTGTGCGGCAGACTCCCACAGCTCCTGCCTGGCAGGAGGGCAGGGCGATGAAATAAAAGAAGGACGGAAGAATACAGAAGTTTCACACCAGCGATGTCTGTCCTTTTTGATAGCTCCGATATTATTGCTTGTGTGACAGAAACTTACAGCTCCCATGGTTCACAGCTCCTTTTATTATTTACAGCCAACACCTCTTTCCTTGCAACACATTTGTGCATGCTTTCATTAGATTATATGATCACACCTTTTTTGTTTGTTCACACTGAACATTCCTGAATAGCTATTTGCCAAAGAAAAGTAATATATAAAATGCATGTTTATTATTATCATTATCATTAAATCCTTTGCATGGCTTTTTTTATTTTGTTGGAGAAACAAGCATTTTCTTCTTAGAGGCAGCCACTTGAGTCCTTCAGCATGCAAAACTAAGAGCCCTCACCACACTTTCCAGGGGGTCTCAGTAGGAGACTTTTAAACGACTGCCACCACAAACTGTCTTTTTAAGGGAAGGTGCCTTTGCATTTAAATACTCAAATACATACTAAATAAATATTTAAATACATAGTCCTTTTTATTTGAAAAAAACATTGACTTGATTTAGTACTTCCTGCATAAGTGTTTGACATAACAAATATTTACATATAATCCACAAAAATAATAGCTGTATTTTTTTCTTTGATCCTTTGTAATCAGCCTGTGCATGTGGAGGTGATGCACAATATTAAGAAACAAGGGTATGTAGATTTATAAATAATTTGGGTAAATTATTATTTTGTTTTGTGGAATATGTAAATATATGTTAGTTTATTATTATTATTATTATTATTATTTAAATGTATTTATCATATTTGCACGAGTTTACCTATCTCCTTTTTTTAAAATGCTAAATATATTTTGCTAAATAATTTTCCGGGGAGTATGTAACCTGTAACTGCAAGCCACACACAGTGAAAACCAATGTTGCCTTGAAGCTCTGCGGACGTCCTTGACCATTAACATTTCATGAAATGCTTTCTCTCTTTTTCAGTCTCAGACATGTGTGTCATTGTCCTCACGAGTGCCAAAGCATTCCTACAACTAACACAGTCATTTCTCTCTCGCTCTGTCAGTGTCATGAAAAGCTTTGACTTTTGCTCTACTGTTTTGCTCTTAAATGAAATGATTCATGTAAAGAACAGAAAGTGTCTAGGCAGGGTCTTTGAGGGGAAAGGAAAAGATGTCTTACCCAGGATCGTCACCTGAACATTGTCAATACTGTGGTATTACAGAGACTTTGAGATGGAACGGAAACTTAACTACAGCACAAGTTCTCGTAATCGTTTATGACAGTTTTTGAGCGATGAACTGATCCTGTCTAGGATACAGCAGCTAATAAATAAATAACTAAATGAATAGATTTGTATCATGGAGCATTTGATGGTCATGAGAAGAGCTGGAATGAGGATATAAATACCCATCTCTTGATAAGATGACATTTCTTCAGAAGTTTGTTTACAGGAGCTACTTCATAATAGAGCTTCTTCATAATTAGCATATTACATGACTGGCTAATTCTGCATTACAACAATTACCATCATCTGGTTCAAGTTTTCATTTTTTTTCCCCTGCTCTCAATGCTCCTCAGGAATTGACAGCATTAATACCACAGTAAAGTGACAATGAGGTGTTGTTTTGTGAAATTTGTGTAAATTGATGTTAGCAGCAGCTTTTCCCCTCAGGCTCCTCCCTGACAGTTCTTTATGTGGTTTCAAGATAATGTCTGTTCTTTTGATCAGGCTGCAGTAAAAATACAGCATTCATCAAACCCAGCCAAATACGGCACGGTGCTAGCAATATTTGGCAGCCGTCCAGCACGTCTGATGATAGCAAAAGCAGGTGACTGTTTGTTTTGGGTCAAGACACAAACCCTTAACGATTCGTTTGAGCATATTTGTTTGGGATATGGAAAATTGGACTCGAAAGTAGCACTCTATTGATCAAGAGGTTACGCTGTTAAAATTGACAGTATTATGGTCCTAAACCTTGATTTTAAAAACGTGATTGTGGGAGTTTGTTAAAAACAAAAGACAGCTATGTAAAAAACAAAAAGAACAGATCAAATTTAGAAACTACCACCTTCGGTTTTGTATTACTGAAGGAGTGAGAATAATACTTGTTAGAGATAAATCTGGTTTTACATCAGTTTATATATTCAGCTAGATATTCCGCCTAGAAATTATCATTATGGCATGGTCAAGAAAAAAAAAAAACATGCTGACTTCATCAAACTCTGAGCTATGATGTATAATTTGACACTTGATAGAAAGTACCAGTGACATTTGATTGATTTTTGGCCTATGGAGGCATTTTAGGAGACCATCTGCTCATGAATAAAATACCACATTTGGGTTAATTTTGTAAAAAATCTACTAAAACTTCATTTGAGGGACGATCCCCTCTGGATATTTGTATTGCCTGTCAAAAATGCCTTTAATATAGAAACCGCTAGATTGTCATGAATTAATGATTTGCGGTTTGGAAACAATAGATTGTTGAGGTGGGACATTATTTTATATTCTTTAAAGCATGACATTTTTGCATCAATCATCAGACGTCTTTTTTGTTTCTCTGCAGTCATTATGTAAAACCAATGAGTGACCAGAGAGCCGCTTATAAAAGCTCGGTCAGAGATCAATTCATCATGATCCTTATGTTCCAAGCAGTCATCAAAATGGCAGACATTGTCTTTAGTGTCCGTCTAAACCCTCTCTCTCCACCCTGTTAAGTTGTGTGTAATTCTCAGCTGAGTAGGCAGCGTAGCAGAGAGGGCCAGTGTGCCAGTTATTTAAGTATAAGCTCTAATACTTCAGCAGCATAGTACCGGAGAGATTCTGGCCTACTAATGATTGTGCTGTTTGTGTCTTTTTGCACATTAACTACCCTCCGCTGACCGCTGCATGCAGATAACTGGGAGCAAAGTTGCGGTAAGTAGCAAAATTATTTACTCGCTTTTGATTTGTTATCGTGCAATCTCTCTGTCTTTGCTATCTTTCTCTCTCTTCTTCTTTTTTTTTTTTGGAAAATATCTAGAAAAATCATTTCTATGGCTTTCGATTTCTGTTTTATTTTCAGCATTAGTATAGTTTATAGTCTATAATTTGAAAAAGTTCTACATTTTTTTCCCCCTTCCAATCTCTGCATGTAAATTGCACATTTAGAAATGAGTGATTTCTCAATTGTGCTTTCTGAGAATAAACTAGGACCTTTTTTGTTAGTTTAAGCAGTTTTTCTTTGAAATGGATCACTGCCTAACAGATATTAGCATTTAAATATTGTAACACCAGGGATGAGCAATAGTTTTTAGGCAAATAATCATAATCTGTGATCTAATCTGTTTATTCTAATGTTCTGTATCTAAATGGGTTTCATTTTGTTCATTCTTCCCCCCAGACAGCATTCTGAGAATGTATCACTTAATTAGATTTTCCCACACACACACGTTCCGTGTTGATTGAACAGCGGAAAAGATATTGAGTGCACCCCTGCCCCCCCATCCTATAAATATGTTCCATTTTGCAGTGGGACGTTCGGCACAACCCATTTGCAAAGCCATGTCTTTGTCCCAGTCACATTACAGCATGTCACTATTGTTTCTGAAATGTTCATAGCTGCTCATGTTGTTATTGTAATTTACTTTCACCCCTCGCCCCTCACTTTCTCCAAAATGACGGTAATAATCTTTATAAATATATACTGTCTGGGCGATGGCAATGTTTCCTCATTTCACAGCTCCGTAATGCTGTAATTGCAGACTGGCTTCTACTATTTCTCATGTAGTGCGGTCCCATAGCCCATATGAGGCTGCTTGTTATTTGTTTGATTTTATTTATTTAGAGGGGCTCTGTTATTGCCTCCGCAAGTGTCACTTGTCATTTAAAATGCTGTTTTATTGTGTTGCCGAAGCTATGAGAAAGGCCCGTAGATGTACGTGAGGAAGCTTGAAGATAAGGTAGCACAGGTAAATGTTGTTATTTACAATACAGCAATAAGCTGCCGCAACAGACTCATTTATTTGTAGCGAAATGGCCTGTTCGATCAGTGCTCTCATGCCGCTTGGCATAGAATCGTGCGTCGAGTGATTTTTCTATAAACTGTCAGTGATAAAACATTCTCGCTGCTGATGAGCGTGGAAGTATGTTTTGAATGTTGCATCACTTCTCAGGATAGAGCAGGAAGGTTACTCTGGGATTGTCTCTATCGAAGAACTGTCTGACAGCGTGCACCATAAACAAGTCCTCTAATTTAGAAGTTTCTCACAGTTCAGAGGTTCTTGTACTTCCTGCCATTCCATCTGACTTTCGCAAGCACTTCCTGCAGATGGGAGAGTGTGAGGGCTTGCAGGGAAGCTGTCAGCTCTTTCATTCTCCTTGTTTCTGTTTCTCTCTTTCCCAATATCCCACCTTTATTGGGTTTTATTGTGGAAACCACGTTCAGTGGGGCCAAGATGATGCCCTCTCACTGGGCAGATTGCTATTTCCACGCTGTCAGTGCGGTTTGGAGGCAGACCGACTCGCTTGAGCCACGGCTCCCTCAGGGATGAAATTTCTCCGGCGCGCTCTCACAGGGCTCAAATTCTCTGGTCAGCGTGTCCGCATGCTGCTGAGTCACATGCGTTTCAGCAGTTTTGTATCAGCGCAGCTTGATGGTGATGATGATGGTGACCCAAGGGGCGTAGGCGTACCTGCTGCCCCTCTGTGGTGTCCAATTGATCGGGGATGTTGGTGCTTTGATTGTCAGGCTAAGGATGATAGATTGTGTGTCAAAATGCCCACGTTTTATCGCGTGGAATTGATGAACCCCTCTGCGAGGGGATGGAAGACTGCGGCTCCCTGTGCTTAAATAAAACAACCAACACACAAAACCCAATCAGCTTTTGGCCCTGAAGACTGGTCCACCGTTACCTGTTAAGGTCACATGACTTGACCTGCAAAGCCTCTCTAGACCTCAGGAGGAGATCAATAATCACACAGTCAGCCCAGCAGTTAGGAAAGACTGCCTGTTTCCACGGAAACATGGCGACACGTTCAGAGTTGTGGGCAGAGGGAGAGAGAGGAGCCGCTGAGACCTCAGGGACTGGAGTCTGCTAGGGCTGTTAGAGTTCAGCCGCTCTCCGAGAATCCCTGGTATTGTCGGCGAGAGAATAATGGACAAAGCTTGTGTTTTAGAAATGATTTAGCTTCTTTTCACATGGGACAAAAACTTGGCCCTTTATTGGGTGAAATGGCATGGATCTTACTGTCATGTTAAAGTGTGTTGTACTTAAATACTCTCTTTGGAGCCAAAGGGACTTGAAAAGCATATGTGAAAAAGAGCAAAACCTTGGTGAAGAAAGATGACATTTATCTATTGGTTTCCATCACAAGTGTTCTTGGATTGCACAAAACAAGGTTGGCCGTTAGTATCCAGGATTTTTGTACAGTCTGATATGATGTTTATTTTAATTTGCGTTGTGTTGAAGTCTTGTCGGAAGGGTCATATTTATGAGTCGAATGCATGTGAATGTCACCACAAAGCCGTTACAAGTTAGATTACAAGTGGGAAAACTCTGGACTTTTGTTAAGCCCTGAGTTTATGATTTGGGGTCTTGTAAGTGAGAAAATATGGCAGACACAACAGATGCAGAATCTGTATTGATGTTAAATTTGTTGAAATTCAATTATTTTTTACAATAAACTAGCTTATTCTATTTCTATTGTCTTTGCTGTGTGCTGCATTATGGGTAACGTTAAGAATCCTATATAGGCTCTTCCAGTCTATTGTTGGAGGCAGTACAGTTCTCTTTTGGACTGACTTCTCTCTCTCTCCCATCGCCTCTCTTTCCTCGCTTTTTTGTCTCCCTTCGCTCCTGTATAGTCCACAGAATTTGTATTTCTAGGCAAATGAATAACCTTGGCATTTGTGTGGGCTCCACTTGTTTCATGGGTAGAATTTATACCCAGTATACTCCTGTTCTAACGCTCATCTCTACCACAGCCGTGCGGGCTCATTGTAAGCACCCGTTTAAAGGCTTTTCTGCAGTGAGAGTGCACTGCGTCCTCTTTCACTCGCTCTGCTTCTTGCTGGCACTGGCCAGCATCTGTGGAGAGGGCTCTTTTTAACTATGCTATGTTTGAATAAAATCAAGGACAGCCCATCCCCACCTACTACGCCTTAGCCTGAAAGGGTCTCTTTGTTTCAGTTTGGCCATTAATGATGATTGTGTACTGGAGGCTGAACTGATTTCATAGGAAGTCTTTTAAAGCACCAAGGACGTGTGCCCTATGGAAAAAAAATTAATCCAGTAACCCCCTTGGTTCCTGTTCATTATTTTGTTAGATACATTTTAATTAGGATGGAGGAACTGTGCTGAAAGAATATACAGTATGTTCTGTGTGAGGGTTTTATCTCAGTTGATTTTTATTTACTTTTATTTTTTTTAAAAATGTGTTAAGTTAGTGTGAGGACACTGATGACACATGATTTAAAAGCAGGTTTTAGTAATAATTTATTCAGTCTCAGTTCTGAGGTGTTATTCTATGTACTATTATAGTATAGTAGCCTTTATTATATTTTTAGTTTATTTTTAATTTTAGTTGAAGTTTTACGAATTTTATGTGCTTTAGTTACTCACCACATTTCTAATTTAAGTTACATCTAATATATTATATATCTAATATATAAGTTGCATGTAATATTGCATCTAATTTTTATATATATATATATATATATATATATATATATATATATATATATATATATATATATATATAATATAATATAACATAATATAATATAATATAATATAATATAATTATAATTATAATTTACCAAAAACATTTTTTTTTCATTGTTTTAGTTATAGCATCACTGGTTCTGTCTTTTTATTTACGTATCATCTGCTATTGAAGTTCTTTTTCTTGCTAACTGTTTGAATATACAATGTTGGCTATTTAAAGAAATATTGGTAACACTTTACTTAAAGCCTTTATTTATAATGCATTATAAAGGGTTATTAAAGGGTATAATGCATTATGATTATTTGTAATGTGCGTTGTAACAATGTAAATAATTATAACCAAATTTAAAAGAGTTATAATGTATTGACTGTGGTTACAATTATTCATGAGATTGCACAATGCATTATAAGGTGCAATTCAAGGCAAAATTAATACATTAAATCTACTTTTATAGTGCATTATAAATAAAGGCTTTAAGTAATGTGTTACCAAAATATTTTTGTATTTTTATTTTAATTTTTTATGAAAGTTAGAATAGCCAGTGTAAAATACATGTGCTTTGAGTGTTTGCTATGTGGTTGCTAAGGTGTTAGGAATAGTTGTTAATGCATTGCTAAATGGTTGCTAGGGTGTTCTGGGTGGTTATTAGGCAGTTGCATAATAAAGCCCAAGCCAGACAAGAGTCTAAAACTCAATGATATTCTGGTCTGTAGATATAGCTCCTGTCTCTTCTTTTGTGTAAGTCTGTTTTTTTCCCAACAATTTTATCATCCTCTAGGTGAAAATTGTAAGTCTGATTTCTTAGAAAAGTAATTGCACACCTCTCCCCAACAAGCTGTGTGATTTTGAGGTATCATTCATGTCAAACGGCTGGGGGGATGAGTTATGAGTTTTAATACTTAGCAGTATAATAGTTCTTCTTACTTTAGCAAACACCACTAATGATGTACTGATAGAAATTAATTTGCAGTGAAAATTGAGGTAGGAGTCAAAATTATTTTTTGCAGTAATTGACAACATGTCACAGATGCTGTTGATAGAGCTTAACTTTAAAATTCCTTTAATGCAAGTTAATGGAATAGCAGCGGAGGTGTTAGCAATTGAACTATACGGTTGAACCATGTTATAATACAAGACCTTCTCATGCTATATGAGGGTCTTTTATTTCTGCCCCTTTTGGCTTGGTTTCATCACAGAAGCTACTCAGACTCTGCATCTAGGAGACTGAGTTGGTCCTGTTGCTGTATCCCAGGGGTCATCTCTGAGACCCACGAATTTCAGTTTTGTCTGTGTCTCCGAGCTCAGACATATTGAAGTTTCTCCAGGTTGAAATCGGATTGACACTAGCACAATATTCATCGCAACACCTAACCTCATCTCCTGTGGGGTCTCGACTGATGCTTCAGTTGTTGCTTGGTGCAACCACAACCTCGCATACAATTTTAATGCCATTCAGTCAAGTGCTAATATAGAAATGTCAAGTACGATACGATTGATTTACCTTTTAATACTATTTCCAGTCCTTTCTGGGACTGGAATTGTTTGTATTTCACCGACCCTGTCTAGGTTTGTTGATTTCATATGGGAAACGGCAGGACTTAAAGGTAGCATTTATTTTATCAAACCTTAATATAAACCAGGCCTACAGTTTTGTTTTGTTTTGTTTTTAAGCTACTCTTCATGATAGCCGACACTAATAAATGCTCTTCCAACATCAGTCAGACAGTTTGACATGCTCTCTCTCTTTGTACAATGTTACATCGCACACAAGCTCTCAGAAGTCTTTGTAAGTCATGGCAGGGAATGCATACACACCAGAAGGACGAATGTCTTGTCATATAGGACACGCGGTCTGGAAAGTGTGTAAAGAATTGCGACCTGATAGACTGGCGGCGTATGTCAATACCAGCTCCCACCGGTGACAGAAGGTCTCATTGCCTGCTGACTGACTGCTGCATTATGCCATGTGGCCTTCCTTTCAATGGGAAACAAACAATCAGCGCTCCTGCCTTCAAAAGAGGGGAACGGGATCTCATTATGATGAAGAGAAGATGAAAGGGAGCCAGGAGTGGACATGGTGTTCTCGTATTAAAGGGAAAAGAGATGGGCCCTGTTTGTGTGTAGGCGCATGTGTGCTTGATTGTACGCCACTTCTGTATGAGAGGAGCCCATTTGGCGTTTGTCTTTGCAACTCTAGTGCAATATATTCCCTTGTCCTGCCTCGATTGTCTCTTTTTTTCGTTCCAGCGGTCTGTCAGATCACCCTCCGTCCACCTAGATGTTATTAGTTTCCTTCGTCCTGTTCTAAGCTCTGAGTGCGAGATGGGACTGCATGTTCCCGCGTCGTTATGAGGTCAGAAGATCTGGTAATGGCTTGTCCCGTCACTCTCCTTGACCACCTTTCAACACCGTTTCCTCACGTTCTTGCCCTTTTCAAGCCTTAGATGTGATGTATTTATAGCACACAGCATATTTTTACCACGGCCTTACCGAAGACATCAGTGTCATCACTTTAGCTCTACGAGTCCTGCTTTTCTTTTCTTAGCTTAATGAAAGTAGGAGCTTTGTGGTCCGTTTTTCTTTCTCAAAGTTACCTCGTTAACTTTGGGGCGTTTAGGTCTGGCACATGCTCCATGGTTTCTGGACAGCTATTTTCTTACAATTAGGGTGGTCGGCTAGATAATTTCTTTTGAACCATAAAGCCTTGAGAACAGTATGGCCACATTTAATGGTAAATGAAGACAGCTCGGGAACTGCGCTTGGAGAACAATGTGTTTTGACTGCTCACGGCTTTCCTCTTCGTTTTATTTCTCTGCCTTTATTCCAGCCTTGAACTAATGAAAAGCTATCTTGTTAGCTTATTGGGTAGGAGTCAAAGAGATGCTGAACTGGTGTCATTGTACCTGGTTGATTCCATCAGTACAGTTTTCCCTTGCTTAAAATCCCGTCGTCTCCTTCCGAGACTCCCTGCGGCCCCGTCGGCAAATCACAGCACTAATAAGGTGTGGCGCTTGTCTCGTGGCTGCACATTTTATGGTCGTCATCCTTGGACGCTCCGCAGTGAGCCGTCATTATCTGCTCATCAAACACACTTTAAGCACTTCCCCAAATGGCCAAACCTAACGATTTGTGGTTTTATCAAGGATGGGTCACAAACCGTTTAGTCTGCCTTGCACTTTTTCTCAAGGGGGCTCTGGAGAAATAAACCCTTCAAAATGGCTGCGTTTTAGTTTTATTTGTTCTTGATTGTGTTCCCTAAATGTTAGCTTTTCCTGGTTGTTTTTTTTTTCTTTCTTCTTGTTTTGTTCAGTGTATTTATAGCGGACACGCTGTTTGCACATTTTCGGTTATGTCTTGTCATGCGTGTGTATAAATCCATATGATTAACTGTCCATTGGCAGAGAGACTACAAGTTGGAGGAGACCAAGATGGTGCACCGCATGCCTTGGAAAAAATCCCAACGGCCACTAGATGGCAGTCATTATCTTTACAATAAAGTTCCTCAGCAGTATTTGTGTGTGAGAGATGGAGAAAAAAGACACATTGTTGCCATGGAATTGACCTAATGGGTTTCTCTCAGACCTGCACAGCACAGTTTCTGGCTACAATGCCATTTGTTAGAGGTTGATCTTTAAAGAGGGAAAGTAACTGAAACCTACCAACAGTATTCATATGGACTTTGGCTCGATCAATACTTTATCTCCAATGCACATTCACGGAAAAAAGTATTTTTTTCAGATTTCCTGAGCTGAAGGGGCGTTGACAGACTGCTGTTTTTCTCCTGGTCTTGGAGATGGACGTTTGTTGGCTCAAGCTGCCTCGCCCCTCATCGACATCCTGCTTATGCAATCACATCTGAATAATTTATACTGGCGCCTCTAGTCTCATCATGTCATAAAACATGCTGCTGACAACACATTGTCAAGCTAATTCCATTCAACTAGCTCTTCTTGAAGTAACACGTGTTCATGCAAGTCTAACTGTACTGTTGGCATGTCTCTTCTCCTCTCATCTCGTCTCTTACCCTGTATTTTGTGAATTTTTCCTCATCAGTCAATGTCAGAATGGTAGAGGTGTTTCTTTCTTTCTCTCTCTCATCCACATATGCTGCCTCTCCACCTTTCCGTGGTTTCTGGTGCTCTCTCTAACACTGCACATTAATTTTTTAAACTTTGCCATATGCTATCGCTTCTTTCTTTGGGTGGCTCTGCCAAATGCTCCTGAATCAAATAAGGACACATGAAGTCTAAATACAAATACAGATTTTCCCTCACACAGATCAGATCTGTAGATGGACCACTTGTGGTGAGATGTGACAGAAATTTTAAATGAAAACATGGAACTCTGTTTGTCAGGTTAGTGCATATTGCATGTGTGGATAAAACTGATTGACCAACCGGTGAGCTGTTACCATGCTGTGTTTGAAGACGAACAGATGACTTTAGTTACTTGGACGTTGCTGTAAATTGACATGTGGTTGTTTCAGTTTAACATTTGTCATTTTACACCTGTTTCTGTTTTGAACTGTTTTTACCTGGCGCCTGTTTTACACTGGAAAGACTTCAGGTGTACTTTTCTTCATCTATTTTTGGATGCTGGCCATTCTCATGGTCTATATCCTGCCAGTAGAACAAAAGAGAGCTGATATCATATGCCAATTACACTCACAACATATTCAACTTTCTGTTATAAATGAGCTAAGGCTGCTAAAATTGCCATTTGAATTATGCCTTTCATCTCCCTATGGCTTTTATTTAAGCAGATCAGTTCAAGCCTCCAGTGACTGTTTTTTCTTTCCTGTTTGCATTTCTGAACATGCAGCACAACGGTAATGAATTCCACCATTTTAAAACCAATTACAGTAGTTGGGCTTTTTTGCACTCTTTGTCACAGTCTCTGTGGAATAGGGCTGTTGGAGTGCCGACTACAGATGATCTGGATTCTTTTTTAGCTATTCCCAAAACTCAGCATGCTAATGCCATTCTTTTTGGCATTACCATTTTTTTTTTTAACTTGGAATTTTTGGGGTTTATGTTTTTGTTTGTCAGGTTGGCATATCTACAGATCGCTTGTGTAAAAA
This sequence comes from Tor tambroides, assembly GCA_021397915.2. NCBI lineage: Eukaryota > Metazoa > Chordata > Actinopteri > Cypriniformes > Cyprinidae > Tor > Tor tambroides. The sequence goes on along the minus strand of JAFVLL020032192.1, from coordinate 23,879 downwards.
TATGAAGAATCTTTAAAACTACTAATATATTTTTAAAACAACTAAGCACTTTCAATGGTGTCAACCTTTATATAGTATAAGTAAAGTGAGGGCATAAAAGCAGAATGTCACATCTGTGACTTAATGTGTGAGTGAGAAAATAAATGTCCCTGTTGTGCCGATAAAAGGACTTGCTTGGAAGAGAGGAAGGAGGAGGAAAAAAAAGGAACAGGGTTTAGTTTTTTTCCCCGTCCTTATATCTTCTTTCATTAGATGTAATTAATGGTTCGTGATAATAAAATTAGGTCTTTGTCTGTGTCTGACGTTACACCATTGGACTTCTTTGTTTGGTGTAATTATATTTATTAATGATAACCAAAGACCTGCAGAGGCAGTTAATAAGCATGTTTTTCTGTCTCCATTTTTTTTCATTCACGTTTAATTGTCCTAGATGTTTTGTAGGGAGGCTTTAGGAGATGGATTATTACAAAAAGTAGTTCCTGACATCTTTTCTTCAACATGCATTTATGTAGTTTTCTTAATTAGAGTTGTGCATAATAAGGTGCACAGAAACCCAGATTGAATTGCAACTGTTTTCTATTTAATATATTTAAAATGTAATTTATTCCCGTATTGTCAAAGCTGAATTTTTAGCAGCTGTTACTCCAGTCTTAAGAGTCACATGAATCTTCAAAAATTATTCTAATATGCTTATTTGGTGCTCAAGAATCCTTTGATTAACAATTGATTAAAAGTGACACCAATCTTTTGTAACTTCATCAATATCTTAATATTACAAATAAATTAACTTTCTATTCATCAAATAATTGGGAAACATGCTCACACACAAATATTATGCAGCACAACTGTTTTCAACATTGATAACAATTAGAAGTGTTTCTTTAGCAGCAAGTTAGCATGTTAGAATGATTTCTGAAGGATTATGTGACACTGAAGAATGGCTGCTGAAAATATTACTATGCCATTATAGGAATAAATTACATTCTTCGTTACTACGTTAAACAAAGAGTCAGGCTTGATGTTAGAAGATTCTCTTCATGTAATATTCCATATTCCTGTAATCCAGTCGCATCCTCAACAGGCCACTTACACAGTTCACTGCCACTTTCAAAGTCTGCCTCAGGCTTTTTAGTAGACCTCCATTGGCTAGTCACTAATGTCTCTTCCAGTCTTCTACAAATCAATACAAGCTGGTGATGCCCAATTTCTGCCGTCTTTCTTCTAACTTTGGGCAGTCTGATCACACAGACGCATTAGTGGGTCTGGAGTGAAGTCCCGTCCGAGCTCATTTGTACATTGTTGCTATGTTTATTACGGCCTCAGCCAGCTGTTGTTGTACTGAATGGTCCTCATCTTTAAAATGTTATATATTTCATGGATTATATGAATTATGTAACCAAGGTTAGCATTTCAGTAAAGATGATTATCTTGAACAGGCTTAACGTAATAGATTGTTTGAGTCATATTACTAATAGCAAAAATTATTCACTCATTTGATTAATAATTAATTTACAAAAGTTCTGAAAGCTAGCTTTAAATTACACTGTCCACTTCAGCCGAGGGTGAGTGTAGTGTCAATGGCTCACTAATTGCTGTCATTCCACCCAGCAGCTGTTGGCTATTAGAGGTCTTTGTTCCAGATGTTGTGTCATTATAATGGACTTGATCATCATAATGGCTTCTGAAAGATGATTGGCTGTCATGTCTAGGCCTGATAATGTAGCCGTTGCTCTTTCTGCAAAATGGCCTCTGTGGTAAACTATGTATGCACCGCAGTGTAATAAAATATATGCTATTGAAATGACGAAGGTTACGAGACGCAAAGCAATTTTCTATGTAATGTTTGTGCTTCAGAACACAAATGGAAGTGGATGCGTGTGTCACAATGGCCAATCTTTATGTCAGTGGATCTCTCTGATATAGAATCGGAAAATTGTCGCTGTCTCTTAAGAACATAAAGGAATGGCTCGGTTATTTTCCATGCGTTCAAAAGGGAACGTCCTTTAGGCATGGATTGCTCAAATTGTATTATGGCATAATGATGTGCGGTGTTCTGAGACCCAGCATCTGTGGCAGCAAAAAGGGAACGCGTGTATGTGTGTGCGAGGGAGAGAGGGAATTGAAGTGCCCTACTAGCTGTGTTTGGGTATGACTCCATGGAGAGTGGCAGTGATAAGAGAAGGCTGGGTGTAATGAGCCATATCCCATGCCCCTGCTTCCTGCCTTCAGGCCTGCAGATGGGAAGAGGAATGCCCTGCTCTCCTGTCTGTCTGCCTCACCCGTCCACTCCCTCCCTTTCTCGTGAACTCAACCACTCTTGAGTTTTTCATCCCTCGCTTTATTTTTCTGCCTGGCCTCCAGACCTCTGCCAGATTTTGTGGAGCTTCTGATGGCGTGCAGTAAAATCAACGAGGCGTCCTCTGCCTATTCACTCTAAGATGGAAAAAGAGAGAGGGAGAGGCAGAGAACAGGACGGAGAGAGCGCTGGACTCTTATTTCACAACCACCACCTTTCCCTTTCTCTCAGCTCACTGAATTTAATCCTCGCAGGGGTGATTCCCGGCCACTACTGTACGGAGCAACTTGCTGCATAGTAATGTGCTGCATTGGCAAAGTGTGTATGTTGTATTCCTATAGCTTTCACTTCCTGTTACTCAGCACTTAATTCACATAATTCATATGGGTCTATGTACACTCACTGGCCACTTTATTAGGTATACCTGGCTAGTACCGGGTTGGACCCCCTTTTGCCTTCAGAACTGCCTTAATTCTTCGTGGCATAGATTCAACAAGGTGTTGGACACATTCCTCAGAGATTTTGGTCCATATTGACATGATAGCATCACGCAGTTGCTGCAGATTTGTCGGCTGCACATCCATGATGCGAATCTCCCGTTCCACCACATCCCAAAGGTGCTCTATTGGATTGAGATCTGGTGACTGTGGAGGCCATTTGAGTAAAGTGAACTCATTGTCATGTTCAAGAAACCAGTCTGAGATGATTTGAGCTTTGTGACATGGTGCATTATCCTTCTGGAAGTAGCCATCAGAAGATGGGTGTACACTGTAGTCATAAAGGGATGGACATGATCAGCAACAATACTGTCTGCCCGTTCTCCTCTGACCTCTGACATCAACAAGGCATTTTCGTCCACACAACAGCCGCTCACTGGATATTTTCTCTTTTTCAGACCATTCTCTGTAAACCCTAGAGTTGGTTGTGCATGAAAATCCTAGTAGATCAGCAGTTTTTGAAATATTCAGACCAGCCCGTCTGGCACCAACAACCATTCCACGTTCAAAGTCACTTAAATCCCCTTTCTTCTCAATTCTGATGCTCGGTTTGAACTTCAAGTCGTCTTCACCACATCTAGATGCCTAAATGCATTGAGTTGCTGCCATGTGATTGGCTGATTAACAATTTGTGTTACCAAGCAATTGAACAGGTGTACCTAATAAAGTGGCTGGTGAGTGTGTATGTGTGCATACATGATGGTCAACAAGTTATAGTTTTATATAGCTGTATAGTTATTGTATATAGTTAGATATTGTTTCATTATTAAATGCGTCAGTTTTATGATATGTAATGTTTATTAATAATTAAGATCATTCAAAAATAAGAACAATAATAATGCATTTTTTTATACTGTATTTATCTCTTTGTAATGTAATGTAATCATTGACCTGATTGACCAATTGTTGGCAACCATGACCTATTTTTGCTTCTTACAAGATTTTATATTTATCAGCATGGATTTGAAGCATGGATTTATTAATTGCAAGACCTTCAAACCGTCTTAATTTGATTTTGTTCTCTAAAACCTGTCTTTCATGAAAACAGAGTGGCATCACTTTAATTATAGTGTACTTGTCTGGTATTTGGGTGAATTGTGTTATTCTGGGCTGATGAATTTTTCATCAGCTGGTTATTAACATTTGGCTATCTTAAGCCCACTGTTTAGGAAGAGCTATTTAAAAAGTTTTATTCTCCTTGATGGATGGAGGTTGTTTGTTCCCTGGCAGGGAGAGGAAAATCTTCTTGAAATGAAAGGCAGTGAATTAAACCTGCAGCTCATTCAGTCCAACTCCTCCAACCCACAAATAATTTTCTGCATGAGAGAGGGAAAACAAAGGGATTTGTGGGCTCAAATGTGAAGTGGATGAGGTAATTGTTTATAGGTGGACTTCTCCTTGTGATCCTTGTTTAAAACCGCTTAGCTTCGCCCAAGATGATGAATTTACCTTGTGTTCGGGAAGTATTACGCCATGGCTCTTGATCAACTGATGTCAAATGGACGCTTGATCTAATGGTTATGGCTCTGTAGATGTCTTGAAGACTGTTTGATTGTAGGAGTTCAGGGAGTGGCTAATTCTCTTGATTACATCAAGAGCTTTTACCGCTCTGAGTGTTAGTCTTTTTGGGTCCTTGATATGCTTGCCCACAGCTTGAACCCGCTGCGTTTGGCAGTTGTGAGTCTCTTCTCTTTGAGACAATTAAAACAGGATATCAAAGGAACATTATGATGTGGATACCGCCATTGGCTTTTATCCACAGAACAATGGTCTGGGTTTATTGCATTTTTTGGATGGAGGAGCTGATTGCTCATTTTAAATGCAAGTCAGTAAATTAATCGGTTCATGTGAAGGTACAGTTAACAATTTCTTTTTGACTTTTGTGGCTAGTATTCTATCTTTTTCACAACATGATGACGACGCTGCCCAAATATTTGCCCAAACATTTTAGCACACCACTGAGGATGAAAGAGGACAGGCAAGGTGTTGTCTTGCTTCGTCAATGAAATAATAATTAGTCAGACAAATGGGCACCTGAATTTAGATAAACCCATTATCGTGCACTGTTGCTGTTCGAGTTTCAAGGACTTCTTCTGGAGCTGAAATCTGTCGTTCCCCCAAACATGAAAATGCTGTCATGTTTTCTCTCTCAAAGACATCCCCATACAGCTCTGACTTAAATGAAATATTTTTGCCAGAGTCAAAATACAATTCTCAGACTGTAGCGTGTAGTGTTAGGGCTACACACAAGAGGGATGAATTGAATAGCTGTAGCGGTTATTTTTCTTGTGGATGTTGCTGCTAGACAAATTGGAGTGTGAAGGTTCTTGTACGTGCGGCATTGAACTTTAGTGCAGTCTTGATGTATGGCATAAATATCTTTAGATTTCCTCGTCTAGCTAAGTATGCATAAGTCATATGAATATTATGAGTAGCTTATCTACTGAATAATCCATGCTACCATAAACAATGTATGCAGAACCCTATATTCTGTATAGTCGATGATGACATTTTAATCCCTGCTATTTCTCATGTTAATGTTGTCGCAAAGTAAATTTAGCACATTGTTTGTATTCTCCTGTGCTGAAATGTACATTTGCATTAGCAAAGTTCTAGGAGAAAGGCAAAATAGAACTTGCAATTTTCTCTCAAGTGTAATTATGAAAAAAGATGGATAGTTGCAGCTTCATTTTATTCATGCATTCAAGGCCTCAGAAGATCTGTTTTTTTTTTCTTTTCTCTGAATAGGTGGGTTTGATAGGATGGAGTGCTCTTAATAACAAACAAATGCTATTGGTCTGTCTAAAGATTTTGGCTTTGCAGAGGGGAGAGGCGAGAGAATCTGGGAGTTTTTTTGCTGACCCTCACGGTTTGAAAACTGCTGATGGCCTCAGGTTGTTTCATGCATCTTCAAAACTCTGCCACACTGACTGATACACTGTGGAATATCCGGCTTCATTTTCATTTGAAAGCTTGCGCAGTTTTCTCCAATGCAAGAGACACAGTGAGCCATTACAGACAGGAAGAAGCTCGGCTTGGAAAAAGATAATCATCCGTTTTTTCCCCCCTCGTCTCTGCATTTCATTAATGAAAATGAACCTATCTCTTTTTGCAGAGACAGTAAATGAATTATAAGGGCAGTTATTTATTAACTGTGTTTGGGGGGCACAGAAGTGTGGAGGATCTTTAACGCTTAACGGCTCGGTGAACAGTCAGATATTTTTGATGTGGGAAGTGCACTTTTATCAGTCAATGCCGTCAAATTCTCATCCATGAAAGGATGCTTGATGGTTATCACTCTCAATAATGGGTTTGCAGACCAGAGATAGGAATCTTAATACAAATGTGCTGTTTGTTTGTTCCCTCAGCACATCACAGTGCCTTAAACATTCATATTTAATCATAGACAGTCTTTGCCTTAAGTCTACACTACACAGTTAGTTAATTCTGTTTTTGTCGTGGGAAGTGTCTGTCTCTCATAGTCCTTCGATGTCTCTCTTGTGTAGAGCAATGCCCAATTCGCACTGTCCAGGCTCCCACCAGCATCTGTATGGGGCTTAAACCCACCACAGCAGACTAAATCATCTATAATTAGTTGAGCTGGGCAGTTTATACAGCTGTAGAGGAAAAAATGTAGAGTGGGCAGAGAATGTAAAGAGAGAGATGGGAGTTTGCAGGTGGTTCTTGCTGTTTCTAATCTCCTCACATCACTCCACTAGTCACAGGCTGCTTTTCGACGGTCTCACGTCCCCAGTGCTTGTATGCTTGTAAACTGACATCAGCGACAGTCAGACACCTGTAAATCCAGGTGTGTTATGAGCTGTGCTGCTGTGTCTGCGATTCCTGAGCTGCCAAAGGGAGCTCGCAGCACTCTACTCTGACAGCCATTTGCTGTGAGTAATTTTGACCAACAAAGCTATAAACCCACCTCAGATGTTCCATATACCTTTTATTAAAGCAAGTAATGGAAATACAGCAGTCAGGAAACTTTACTCTAAAATCAAAATAAAGAATAATGAAATGGCAAGTAGCTGGAATAAAGTTTAAAGTTACAAATAATGAAAAAATAAAAATAATGAAAAGTAAAAAATAAAATAAAATGTCCAGATGCATTACACTAATTACAAAGGGCGGTACTTGCAATTCTTAATAGTCCCAAAAACAGCTTTCATCAAAATCTTACATCCAGTCTTTTGTTGTTCGTTTTTTCCTTTTTATTTTATGGTGCTTTAATTTAATCGGGGCTTGTTATTGCAGTTGTTTCTTTGGTGATTTTTGAAAAGCATTCAGTATTAGGTGTCTGTGAGTATGCACCAATGCCAGTGGACAGATTCTGGCATGAGCTCTGCCTGTGCTGAAGGTTTGCAGTAGCACTCTGGTGTATTGGTACAAAATACTATACACTCTCTTTCAGCTGTCAATCTTTAAAACTTTCTTGCACTCTCACGGCTTTAACCCTGTTTAGCTCTAGATGAACACTGCCATTACTGTGTGCACGTCTTTTAATACAGACAACCATCTCCTTTTGTCCTGTTTCTGTCTGCCATGTCCTTGTCTCATTATTGACTGAAGCAGTAATGATTATTTTTTTATTGGTGTGAATGAATGTGAAACGGCCCTGGTTCCACTCTTGGGGCCAGTGGCATTGGCAGTGAACTATCCAGCAATATTAAAGAAACAGCCTTGGACTGCAGAGTTCTAAAAATTTGTATAGGCACCTCATAATTCAACCGAATAAAAAAGAACAAATTAATTCTGTCTTGCAAACAGCCCAGGGAATGTGCTTATGCAAGCACGACATCCATTTTGAATATATCATGTGGTGGTTGATACTGTATTTGTTGGGTGCTGTATATGAATAATTCTGAATATGTTTGCATGTTTGTGTGTTTGTGTGTGTTTCTAGTGATAATCATACCTGCACATGGATTACAGGTCTGCAAATGTGGGAGTGAATTAAAACTCAAATCTGCAGTCAGCCAGTGTACGCCCACAGCGTCTTCAAAATGAATGTGTTAAAAGTCATTAAACAGCACTCAAGTTAATCATTCTTTTACTTTTCATAATTAGGACCCTGGGCTACTGTCGGCTCCGGCACTGTTCACGCTTGGCTTTCGGCCACAAGTTGACTGAAGTTAAATTAGGCGAGATGACTTCTTTATTAAGGCATCTGCAGCGAGAATGACAAGCATGTTATATATCCAGCCATTACGAAATATTTTACAGCCCTGAATGTAACAGCATATAACATTTGCCATATTTGTTGTTTTTCTCTCTTTTTTTTGTTTGCAACCCCACCAAACATTATAATTGAGCATACACTGTATCTCCTACTGTAGGAGAACATCAACATATATACTGTAAATGTTTTTAAAATTCAGCTCTATCATTAATACAACTCTGTTTATTGGCTTCTTGCATTTCTGTATTGCACTGCTGTATCCGATTGACTACATTAGATCAGTGGATTTCAATCCTGGTCCTGTGGACCCACCGCTCTGCACATTTTGCATGTCTCCCTCACTGGCGCCGTTGTCCTGTGGCTGCCGTCGCACCATCCAAGTGGATGCTGCACACTGGTGGTGGTTGAGGAGAGACCCCCCCCACATGATTGTAAAGCGCTTTGGGTGTATAGCAATACACAATAAAAGCGCTATATAAATGCCTCATTCATTCATTCATTCATTCCCTTATTTAACACACCTGATTCAGATCATCAGCTCATTAGGAAAGAGATCCATGAACTGCACTGTGTGTGTCAGATAAGAGAGACATACAAAATGTGCAGAGCAGTGGGTCCCCAGGACCAGGATTGAAAACCACTGGATTAGATAATAAACACAAAACAAGAATAGTTGAAGGCTAAATCACTTTTCAGTGTGAGTGCAACAGTTTTTCAGTGTTTTCAACCTTCTGAGAAGAGATTACATTTTTGTGTTTTTTTTTTCTTCTTCCCCCAAGCCATCAGTGTTTATAGTAGCTTATAGTAATATGGGAACTTTGAATGAACCTTACATTATTTCTCCATGTATGTTCACTATCAGCCTATGTTGTATCAGGGTCATTTTGGAACTTAATTAAACATTCATGAGTTTGTAAGTATATGAATTTAAAATGGACTAAAAAAACAGGGACTTTGCTTCCTCCTTAATGGCTGTATATTTGGCTCCTTGAGCTCATGGCATGTCTATTTGTTTCAGGTTAGACAATTCACCTTGGGCTATCCAGCTGCATGGCTCTAAAAAATTATGACTTTCCTGTAAACAGGAGAACCGGAAAGGAGTTCGCCCGGAGGGCGTTATAAGAGCAAACTGGCGTGATGGTGATTATGATTTATTGAAGTTGATTATGATTTATTGAAGTTGTGATCATCTCTAACTGACCTCCAGTGAGCAGCTCTGGTTTGCTGTTCCTGGGCTCCATGGGGTTTAGTTTGGCTGTAGGTTTGGTAGTGGATGGCTGTCACGAGCATCTCTCCAGTCCCACCTCTATAAATAGAGAACACTCCTCTCTCCACGCTGCCATTCCTGGGGGGAATTTTCCTCACCACATCATCCTCCTTTGCTAGTGTCTCTCTACTGTCAGCTTGCCTATCCGTCCTTCTATTCATCCTTCCATCCGTCTGAAACATTAGCACTAAAGTCTAATGTGTCTTGACACGCATTACCCCCAGCCCCACCTCCCTGTGCAGCGCGCACACACCTTCCTGTACTTTTGATATGTACATACCAGTAACTCTGAGCTTTCCATGCCGTATTCACTTATAAAAGTGTTCAGATACTTATTTAAGGGATCTATTTCTGAGTTCAGAGTTTTAATTTTAAACTCTCTTCAAAAAGATGCATTATGTCATTTGGTTTTATATGCGATGTTGGTCTAATCTGCGAGAATTAAGTCTTCTTTTAAGTTGAACACCGATATCAGTCAAGCACTCATGCATTTGTAGTGTATAATGTATATTTATAGTGTGATTTAGCGCGTGTTTGGGAGGTGTGTGCTGGAGTGTGTCAGATTCAATTTCTAAGCTTGAGGTGCGGGGGAAATCAGATGCTTACTCACACAGACTCCATCAAAGACCAACAGAGAAACTTCAATATTCGCCTTGCAGCTGTCATCCAGAGTCAGAGAGCATCAACCAGTGAGACTTTAAACCAACATTCACCCATTGAGTGACAGGTGCAGGGCTAAATGATGGCTCGACGGAGCTTCCATTGAATCCGCTCCCAAAAAGAAAGCGAATGAGATGCGAGGAACATTGAGTCTCGACAGCCCAAAGATCTGATCAGCCCCCCCCACCTCAAAAGACGGAAAATGCCACTGCAGCATTCGCAGACATTTCTGGAGCGAGCTTTAGGATTTGATGCAAACATGCTGCTTCAGGGGAGTTTAAAATAGAACTTGTACATTCTTTCCACGGAGTATCGGAGGATGACACGGTTTCTCAAAGAACGTAAGTGAAATTGGAGAGAAGCAGGCGCAGTCTGCTTGGTGTAGTGACCCTTTGTTGACCTTTCTTTGGAAATTGCATTGTTCCGTCACACTCATTGGGTATTCATCTCACCCTGTATCTTTTAACTGCTGTCTGCATAGATGTTTCCTCAAATGTGCAGAGCCCCTGGCTCTAATATATTTAAATGGTATAAAGTAGCTAATTTTCCCAAGGATATGCCCCGGATCCCTGTTCCCATAAACAAGCACTTAGAATATAAATGGCAGAAATCTGTCCGAATACCTCGGAAAACATCATTCGTTTCCCTCCTTATGAAGCGATTTGTTTTCTCACTGAGGGGTGGAGAGTTGCAAGTTAACTCAATTGTAAGTGAAAATCTAAATAATGTGCTTTGCCAGGGATGGCCTCAAAAATAATTGCTATCAAGCTGGATGTGTGAGTGGGAGATGGGGAGAGGCGACGAGATGAGCTCGTCAGAGAGAAGAGCCATTTACCAGAAATGACAGAAGACAAGATGTTCTCCCGTGGGTGTGTTTGCCACACTTGGAGACCTTCACTGCTGGGGGTCCAGTAATTACAACAATTAAGATGGATATCCTTCATGTCATCTTAAACGGGATGTAGGCACTGGTTCGTTATTGTCGTGACAATTTTGGCTTTATTTTTATTCATAGACTTCCTTTTGCCGGTTTCGCGGCTTTATTGTCCTGCGCAACATGTTTAATTGCCCCAGAAAGTTAAATGCTACTTGTTGGAAGGAAGAGCAGCTGGGCTCCGAAGCCGATAAAGTGACACATTTCAAAAGTGCAGTGTCTTCACACCCTAAGGTAGTTGTTTTGTTGCATTTATTGTGCTAAAGAAAGGCTTTATTGTAATTGCTTTGTGAAACATTTTGAAAGAGTCCCCGAAGTTGCGGACTCCTTTGTTTTCTCGGATGGATTCGGTGTAGCACTTTATAGAATGAGATGAGCAGCTGAAGGTGCTTGCTCTCAATTTCTCCGTAACATCCTTTTGCACCCTCACTTTGTCTTATCGAGCTAATTGTTTGAACAATGACTTGCGATGGGCAGTGACTGGAGTGAGGAGGGTGAAGAGAAAGTAATGACTGGAGCTTTTTCAAGTCTACCCAAGACAATGGAGACAGCAGCATCAATAAAGAGTAAACATTCCCCCACCTCTCTACACAGTCTTTAATGGAGATCCCAGCTTTTGGCGGAGATAGATGAGGGCTCATTCAGAGCAGCGAGTAGGTAGATGTTGTGCTTTCTCAAGCTAACTGGCTATTGGTTTGGAGTGGAGAGTCAGAGACCGTACAGCATTAAAGGGTGTGTGATTAAGGAGTACATTTGATGGAAAACCGGGCCCTATTGACATGCCTTTGTCTCCTCTTCCCATAAGTCCCTCCGGGCTGCGCTAGGCGAGGAAGGGTTGCAAGTGGATTCAGAAAAGTTAAGGTGATTGATTGCTTTGCAGCAGTTTCTCTGCCTGCCATTGATTTCACCATCCAACTTCAGAGATGGAAGTCTTACATTTATATTACTGCTAATCATTATTCCCTTGGCACTTTGTCTAGAGCAAAAGGTGATTAAGACGCCGGTACATCATTAATTTGCGCTGGCAGATAGGTTATAATTTTGTCCCTCTTTCCTTTACCTTACCGTGCTACACCTGCTCTCCCTTTATTGTCCCTAAACATGAACCTGGTCACGCCACTTCTTCACATTGCAGTCAGATAAATGCAAACAGGTATACAAGCTGTACACATGTTAGCAGCAGAGCAAGAGTACGTTAAACTCGGTTACAGCGGTTGTGTGATGTTCAGATTTTAAAGTCTCAGATGTGCTGTCAGAGTCGCTGGTCTTCTCATCAGCGCTCGGATCTTCTGACACTTCAGAAGTTCGCTTTACATACCTGTCATCTCTTAATGCTCACTTCCCCGTGCCCGCCGGAGCTTCGTCACAGACTTCTGCTCTTTGTAGAGGGAGTGTGTCTCTCTTCCACCACCTTTAAGACAGTAAGTGGTATTGAGTGAAGAGACTTCTCAGTGCACAGTTTAAAGATGAGTAGTGAAACTCTGTCTGTTGATGCATTGGAGGGCAGAGTTTGAAATACGAGATCATTTCGCCCACAAAACCTCGTCAGCGTCTTTGTTCTGATTCTCCACAGAAACAGGCGAGCAGAATCCCGGATGAGCTTTCTCCTGCAGTGCTATCTGCATGCAGGCCCTGAAGAACACGAGGAGATGCTGTCCTAGAGATGCTGCTGCATAATTTCGCTCTTGTCACTGGCCCTCTCACGGATGTCTTTGTTCTGCCCTCTTTGTTCTGTTGAGGAGTGAGACTTCACACACACATGCGAGGTTTTGATTAGCATTTGTATGCAAGTCATAAATTTGCACAGACTTTGTACAGTGTATATACGTGAAACAGTCTTTAGACATTTACAAAGCAGTACAAACAACTGGTTTTTCCTCTTCCATCTGTACAGCTGTGGTTTATTTAAAGGCCAAACCTGAAGAGCAGTCTCTGGCCTTTTACAAGAGATTAGATCATTGCATTTTTTTTTTGGCACACTGGGGATGCAGAAGTGTGAGAACAGTTTTATCCAGGAAATAAAGTGAAGTTTTAGAATTTTAGAAGTAGAAGTGGTGTGTGGCCAAGTATGGTTACCCATACTCAGAATTTGTGCTCTGCATTTAACCCATCCAAGTGCATGCACACAGTAGTGAACATACACCCGGAGCAGTGGGCAGCCAATGCTGCGGCGCCTGGGGAGAAATAGTTCGGTGCCTTGCTCAAGGGTCTCACCTCAGTCATGGTATTGAGGGTGGAGAGAGTGCTGGTTATTCACTCCCCCCATCTACAATCCCTGCCGGACCTGAGACTCGAACCCACGACCTTTGGGTTACAAGTCCAACTCTCTATCCATTAGGCCACGATTGCCCCGTGTAAAATAAAGCTGTGGTGTAAAATAAAGAAAAAATATTTGTACACTCTTTCGAATAAAATATAAGAGAACTGAATAATAATATTATTATTGTGGTGGACTGGCCACCTGTCCAGGACTGGCTCCAGCTTTTAGTGAATTAATGGAATACTACTAATAGAGAGGGAGAGAGGGGGACAGGATTTGGAAAGGTCCTTGAGCTGGGACTTGAACTCAGGACACACAAATGCCACTGTATGTTGGTGTGCTGCCCACAAGGCTATCAGCGCAGACATTATATATTTATTATAAATTATATATTAATATTAGCATAAAATGTAACATTTAAAATTTTCTGTTTTGAGTCAAATTGGAAAATTTACATGAATTGTGTGGAATATTGTAGTATTTGATTTTGTGATTTAATGTCCAAATAGCATCTTGTGTTGCACAAAGCTGTTGAACAAAAAAGTTTTTCACATGCTCAATATCACAAATTACGTAGTTATAGTGTGGTCTGTTATTTATATTTCTTATTCACATTTTTTTTGTGATTTCCAGGTTTAATTTAGATCTTGAATCTTCAATTTTCAGTGTGGTCTCAGACTTTTGAACCCCATTGTGTAGTTATACAACAACAAACATAAGAAATGTACATGTCATAAAGCAGCATATTTTTCACATTTACAGCTTTAGGCTCAGGAAAACAATGTAAAAAATAAATAATAATTGTGCAATTTTTACACCAGCGAAGTGGCGAAGCACTGGGTGAACATGTTCAGTCCTGCAAGGGCTCTGCTTTAATTGCATCATGTAAGGAACAGTGGTGTGATTGCTGAGCTGTGTAGCAATGTATGTGGGCCTGGGTGCCTGGGGCCTCCATGCTCTTTTGTGAGTGTGCGTACTCCCACACTCACAGACAAACACAGTGTGGGATGCTTGGAACCTGCTCAAAGGAAAAAACATACACGGTATAGGAACAAGGAACAAGTTTCTTCCATGTTTGTTTTTGGATGTTTGTGGATTTATGACAGTTCTGTGAGTGAGTGAGTGAGTGAGTTAGTGATCCCATGCTGTTGGTTCAGATGCTCATCTACATGCACATGTATGTGTGTGTTTGAGCGACATGTGAATTGGCAAGGGATCCAGTGAAAGCCCTGCCTTAACATCCTGTGTGTGGTGCTGTATTATCTGGGCAGCTCCTCCACATCTGGCTGACTGTCAGCTTGGCTGCCGCAGCGGGGGGATCCTCCGTCTCCCGTGTCTGAGCCATCATAAGGCGATGTGGTATTTACACGGCCTCGCTTGTTTACCCTGGCAGCCTGAGAGAGAGGGAGGAGAGGGGCTGGCTGCGGCATGGGATTCCTCCAGCACTGGAGTAAAACGCACCTTATTGCCAACACACACACGCACACCGACACCTGGAAGCCGAATGCTACAGCCAGGGTGGGCTATGGCGGATGATTGTTCCAGCACTGGCCCTTCTGTGAAGATCACACTGGGACTTGTCTTTTTATTTTCTGATTATACTGTCAGGTCTCAACAGAGTTTGCTTAAGTTAAGGTTTAAAAAGTAATCAAATGACATTTCTTGTTTTTCCAGGTGAATGTCTGAACAAAAACCTCTACTTTAAGAGTCCTAGAACAGAAACATAAAGAAACAGCATGTGAATTGATCAAGCTTTGTGATGGAATCTTGCGGTTTGCCACATTAAATGCTACATCTGCTTAATTTAATTTGAGAAGAGACGCAAACAGAGAAATTCGGATTACACTAGTTTTAATTGTGTTCACAGTATCCTGGCATATTCTTCAATTTACATTTGTGTTTCCTAGTTATGCATGCACAATGTGTGCTGTAATCAAAACATGTTTAAATGTATATTTACATTTGCATTTTTTCCTGCAAGTTATAGGCCTCTTGGATATTGGCTTAGTAATAAAGACAGCACAATTGAACATCTCTGCCCTATACATTACACAGGTGGTGGGAGACTAACACAGTCTTATATAATACATTTATTAGGTACAGATGTATTAGATACATATCAGTTTGATCGTTATTTTGAGGTCTTTGTGTTTGTTGTTCTGCATACATAGCGCATCAGAAAGTAACAAATTTGCCTAGAATAGAGTTTGTTTGAACTTGTTATTGCATTGATCAACACTGGCACATGCATAAGTACACTTTTTTTGTGTGTTTGAGCTATATTTTAAAAATTGTTGGAGTCCAGATGTTAAGTCACACCAATTGAAGGAAGAAGTTGAAGTGTAATTGCTTTTGTAATCACAAAAATATTATAACATTAATAAAAAATATTTTAAATTCATTTTAAATGTGAAATTATTTCTTTGGTTTTTGCTTTAATTTTTGGTCTAAAAAAAAAACCGAAACTTGTCTTTTTTCCTAGACTGCCATTAATAACATGCATGATGTGCACTTGACATTGTGTTTCTCGGTTGTGAGATTGTTCTTAAAGGTAATGAAAAGTGTTAATGTTTTATGACACCGGTTTTTGGACTGTATACTGACACCTGTTGTGTGGATGGTAATGCGATTGCATTGTGGAAATTATCTTTTCAGAGGTGTATTTGCTACTCATGATTGAACTAATTAATTGTGCATGTGAAATAATTGAGGTTTGTGTACAACGGTTTTTGTAAGAAACATTTAAAAAAACCCTTTTGGGATTTAATCTTAGAGAAAGAGCAAGTCTCTTTGATTTATTGGTTTTATCCATATGCAGAACATGCCATATTGAAATCTGTATGTGCGACAGACAGTGCAGGATTCCAGTCGCTTAGATTCTAAAGTAGTGTTCAGAAACTTCTGCTGAAGGAAACTTCACTTCATTATCAGAAAGCGAATTTAATATTCCCTGGAGTTATGCTGACATTAAATGAGAAATTTTTTATATATATATATATATATATTTTATGCTGGTCACTATTTAAATTGGATCCACTGACCATTTAAATTGGATGAAAAAAACAGTTGGGGACATTTATCTTCTCAGTAAACAACCTACATCCTTTGAGATTAGTTTTTTTTTTGTGGTCCTTTTTCTTCAACACTCATTTTGGGACTAAACTTATTCCTTTCATTTCACTTTGTGTGCCGTGTTATGGTACCTATTTTTTTTTTTTTTACATTTTCCCTTAATAAAGTGATCTCTGTGTTGTATCATTATCCAGGGGGAAGCAAGGGTGGGAGATGCAGGACTTTATGAGAAGGCATGAATCTTGTTTGCGGAGTACAGATGACGGGTGCTGCAAATGTCTTGGGTTCTGCAGATAAAGTAAACTTTAAGATTCAGAATTACCATAGCGATAGCCGTAACATCCTTCAAGCGGCCCCGCCAACCTATGGATTCTGCGCTGGTTTCGGGAACATAAGAAATCGATCGTTGGGACAGATTGTTTTTTTTTAAGTAACAGATTTTGTATGTGCTGGTTTTTTAATGGCTGCATTTGATGGATGTTAAGGATATAGTGGTCAGAGTGCCGGAAACGTCCACGGCAGCTTAGACAGGATCTGGCGGAATGATTTATGCATTCCTCCCTGTGATCAAGGCATTATGGATAGTAAGAAAAAGTTCAAATGAAAGCTTCATTTACTTCCACATTTCAGCATGAACTGACAGCGGGTGGATATTTGTTTTCTGAACTGCACCAATTGTGTTACATAAAACAAATTTTGACTTTGTCCTTGAATGTGTTCCCCGACACTGTGCTTTTCTTTTGTAGGACACTCGGTTAATTTCCTCTCGCGCTTTCCAGATCATCACTCTATCTTACAGCTGATAATCGTTAAACAATCTTCTCCACTTTAACTTTGTTTTTGTTTTTAATTTTAGTTTGATGAATTACAGTTGTCTATTTTGGGGTGTTTGTTTGTGGTGATAGACAAACATAAAGCGCCCAGGCAAAAAAACAATTTCCTCACACCATGTTTCAGTCACTTAAATACCCATCATTTCAGACTGACAACTTAATGTTTTGTTTCCCTGTTTATGGGGCGTCATGTGGGCACAATGTGTAAATGATTGTCACTGTTGTCGGAGCCATTAAGTTTCCCACAGTTCTTTGTTATTAGTGCTCCCCTAATTCCGTCAGCTCCACGGCCATCTCTAGCCTTCAATATCACCCGCCTTTGTTTATTGGAATCCTTTCCTGAATTTGAGCAAATTAAGATCCTGATTATTTTATTTGCCGGATGAGGACTTGCTAATGATCTTTCAACAAATTAAATAACCTTGGGCCATGCTAGGATTAATTAGATAATAAGAATCACATCTCTTTTTATCCCCCCCCACTAAATGCATTACGTCTTGATGGTACTAAGATCTAAATTGGTTTTCATTTTAATGGCAGATCCTAAAACTAGCTACTCTTAATCTCAGAAACTAAACTCGTTCGCAACTTTCAAAAGAGCAAATGGCTAGGGGTTAGATAAAGAGTGGTCCGTTCCTTCATCACGCTCACATCACATCCGTCTTGTCCAAGACTTAGACTGATTTATTGCACCTTTTATTTAAGGAGGCATTTGCCAATGGTTTGTGATGATGAGAATGTATCACCAGCCATGTTTCACTGCGTTCCCCAGAGCGGTAAAGTTTGACGCTTACACCCCAAATTAAAGGCAAGTCAGGAAGAGCACTGCTGAAATCAAAAAATGTGTGAGCCTTCCGTTACATATGGGAATTTTCCTGTAAAAGTTTTTTTTTTGTAATAACTAAAGAACAGGAAGAGAATACTCCCTCTTGGTTATTTCTGGATTGACAGCCCTTTTTGAGGCTATAGACACCAATTAACTTGATACTCGAGCAGGGCTGCAGTTTTACTGAAAGTCGAAGAGGCGATTAGGCCTCATCCGTCACTTCAAGTGGTGAATGTTTATTTACTGTAGGTCAATATAGAACAAAGACACACTGTTATGACCGGGTCCAGATCCAGACGTAATGTAAGAAGACCTAAAGCAGTGAGATAAAAAGCTTTCACTGAAATAGAAAGAACAATACAAATTACGTTAAGAGGTGGACACCCAATCAACACAGTAATAAATCTGTTTATCCCTTTTATACACACATTTAATATATGTGAATATATATTCTATGCTAGGGAACTTACACACTCTACTAGACATATCCTATGTCTTCTTGTTATTGTTTTTATTTATTTCATACTTTTAGTTTATTAATTTATATTTATTTATTTATACTTTTACTATGATTTATTTATTATACTTTGTTCATTTATTTATTTAATTTTTGGATATGTACAGACGTCGGGAAGTTTTCAGAAAGGTCTACCAAGATTCACACATAAATGACAACTATAGTTGTAACAACATGACATGCTTTCTTCGTTGTCAAGCCACAGTGTACATTTCTTGCAACTATTTACAACACTCCTGTGGAAGGTCATCCTCAAAAGCACTGCCTTGGATGTGTTTCTATTGCTTTTTTCTGTTGACTTTTATTGAAGTATTCTTTCTGTTCTTCTTTAGCCTCTTTGCAGCCCACGGCAGTGCACTGGCACCTGTTCTTTCAGGTGGAGCTGGTGTGAATGGGGTTTGAATATGAGAACTCTGTCTGAGATAAACAGGAGGGTTTAAAGACTGGCTGTATGCGCCAATACAATTAAAATGAGCAGCACATAAATCCTATTAGACGAGTGTCAGAGAATTAACAGCCAAAAAGAATACAAAGAACGTCTGACCTGTATTTATTAGACTCCGTCAGAGGGAACTAAGGAGATTTGGGGAGCTTGTATCAATCACGGGCAGTCTACAAAGATAAACCCATTACTTGTAAGTTAGCAAAGGGCTGCAGAAAATTACAGCTGCTCCCATTGGTGCAAAGCTGTTCGACACATTGTTCACAGATCCCCAACACACCGTCACTGAAAGCTGATTAAGTGAGATTTTAATACTGGCACGTCTGCTTCAATAAATGAGCCAAGTTAGTTGTTCTTTCTTTAGCTGTACCTTTGCTGAAATGGTACTTAATTTCTTAATTTGCCTCCACGTTGATTCTTTGGCTCGAACCTTCCAGTGTTCCTCATTTCTGTTTCTCTGTGTTCTTCTGCTCCCTCCCTCACATGTACTGATTTCGTGTTACTTTGGCATTGAGGCCTGTTGAATCAATATTTATTTTCTGTTGTGTTGCAGAATGAGGCCTTAGGGATGTGCAGTGGAAACAGGAAACGATGGGGACCTTGTGGCAGCAGACAATTTCTAAATCACGTTACATTGCCCCTCGCTTTGAGTGGCCAGCGTCCCCGTGGTGTGGTCTCTCATTACATGCAGCCACTTGCACATTGATCAGGGTGGACCTTTGAGCCTCCACTCACCAGCCCTTAACCTCTGAACAATGTAAAGCTAGCATCTGTAGTTTGTACAGAGTTTTGGCTGGCACTCTTGGAAGAAAAATAAGAAAAATAAAATGCAAGCGTTTTCTTCCTCTGATTTCATAATGCTTAGCATTTATATTTTTTAGGAAATGTCATTGGATAGTTTCCTGGACATTTCACCATTACAAAATAAATCACAGTTTTAACCTTTGTCCACAATGGATTCGTTTTGATCGCTCAGACAAAGTCGTACCTAATCGCAGCAATAGACTGTTCTCGGCTTATGGTGCTTTAAAGCATTTGTCTTCGGAATTAAACCCTTGAGGCGGACATACTAATCGGCCTTTGTGATGCTCGCTGAATCCCACATTGGCTCATCAGTAAAATACTTCACATTTAATTGCAGAAGTAAGAACGAAATTGGCTGTGTTCATGTTAAAAATGACTGGGGTTGAATGAGAACGGGAGGCTGGGTAATCAGCTGGGGAAAACTGTCGGAAAAGTTGCCGCCGAGTTGCAAGGAAGCCTCCCAATCCTGATAATTAAGTGTTCAGTGAAACAGTGTGTACTCGCCTGATCTTCTGACAAGATCAGGAAACAGTCCAGTAACTTGTGTTAATGACCTCTTTGCTGAAAGTGTTATTTATTAATTGCATTAGGTCGGAAATATCCCCCATCTCCAGTCCGCTTTATGCACCTCTTGGCACCCAACCGGTATTAGCACACGGGATACGATTTCTTATAGCCACTTACTGTAACGGGAAGGTATTGTGTTTCATCATAGATCGCTTGTCTGACAAAAGCATCTATTTCGACTACCGTTTTCCTTTCGTCGAAATTCCGCAGTCCAGTACATTGATTTGTATTTATTTTTTTTTTTTTCAAATTAATAACTTCAGGTTCTTAATCAATTGTAATTTTATAACTAGCAATTTATGTCTGCATCTAGCCAATCCTTTTGTATTAAACATGTGGCTTTGTGCATTTGTCTTTTTATGTTAAATGTTCCACAAGAGGAAACTGAAATCATTACAAAAATTGCATCGTTACACTTGCTTGCCAACTCCAATTAGAGGCATTTACATACACAATGAGCTTTTGGATAGCTTTGCCACAGAGTTAGGTACGACCGCCGGCTACAGCTTGACATGTAATTCATTTTGGCTTTGAGGAGTCCTGTAGGCGAAAGTTAATTTCCTAAAATTAAATTTACCATATTAGCTGAAAGATTAATGCTAATCTGACCGGTAGGTCTCGACAGTGTTGCATCGCTACAGTGCTCATGGCTGAGGAGCGAGTGCTGAGAGACTGGGGGAATGTCAGTTTTGGCCTGGCTATTATTAACATCTTGACTGTGGCAAACCGATGCTCCAAAGGCACTTTTGGGAGATGCAAAGGCTGTTTGTCCGACTTCGTGTTTAATTGACACGATCTTACAGATCGATGTTGGTGCACAGCTATTGGACTCTGACTTTGCAATGGTGTTTTTTGAGGAAAAAGAACATTATGAAAGAACGAACAAAATGTTTGACCTTAGTGGGTATATCTGGCAGGTTGCCCACCATTCTGTGGATGAATTTGACCTTTCATGGCTTTTTGAATTTGTTAAGAGACTTTTACTCAATACCTGAAGCTGGAATGGTATAGTTTTTGGTGTTTTTAGATGGTATTGACTGGCTGTTGTTTCAGTTGTTTGTAGGTGTGTGTGTGTGTGTGTGTGTGCGAAACATAGTAATAATAATTTAATTAGAAGGGCTATATTGACCTGTTAAGATTTTGCTTACATCTAGATTGTAAATATATTTTTGCTATTTTATTAATTTTTTAAGATGTAAATTTATAACAATTAAATGTTTAACAATATTTAAATTGTAGTTTGAGATTTGTTGTATTTTTAATCCAATTTTTCTTTGTAAAAGGCAAAAAGTTGATCATACTGATTTCAAAGTTAAGGATTCATTAGTTTCAGTATACACTGAACCAAAAACTATCATAACATCTTAGCTGATAATTCACTATACTTTGTTTTTGACAGAACATCCCATATTTCGGTAGTGACAGTAATGCTCTGGTAGCAACCACATCACATTACAGAATTTTAACTCACATACTAAAATACAAAAACTACTTTGTCACTACTGAAACATGTCATCATTAGTGACAATTCTATGAGATAACACCCAAAAAAGCAAAGATGTCACTACTGAAACTCCACCAAATGTTTCGGTAGTGACTGTTTCCATAGTGACAATTTTAGATTCTTTTGAACTTAGTTCAAAGATGCTAATCAGTACATGGTTAGCTAGCACAGTTCTGAACAGTGGTATACATATAAAAACTAAATGTTATGGAATAACTCCCAAAAAAGTGTGCTTAATTGCAGAAAAAAGGTGTTCGGTAGTGATGTTTCTTAAAGTTACACACACATTTTTCAGACTTTTGAACACATTTACCTCAAAATTACCCATCTTGTAACTATGAGAGAGGGTCACAGGAATATTTCCTGATCGTAAATTTAGGGGTTTAGTTCAAATTAGTCTTGGCCAATGGACTAAAACATACACTGTTTTGGTAGTGACGTGAAAAATGCGGAGCACATTTTTTTACATAAAGTTTAATAATTTACAAAGAAAAAATAAAATAATTTTTTGAACTTCACTTTTTAAAAGAATCAAAAAGATACTTTTAAAAACAACAATGAAAAAAATACAAAAAATATTTTTGATATTTTCATAAATTGAAATTTAGGGGTTAGGGTTCGGGACAGCCACCTCCCAATTGAAAGTACCCAATAAATGATGATTTTTGAGATATTGAGCTTAGTAATATTTTAAATATTATTTTGGGTTTCAATAGATAATAGGAGGATCTTAATAAACATCTAAGATTTGAATACTTAAATGCTTTTTAAATGTGTTTTTTTGGTTGTGGGACAGCAGTTTGCACCAATACTGTAGAATGGCCCATATAAATGCGTGCACACATACATACATGCATACATACATACATATACATTCATAAAACATTGCATTATTATTATTATTATTATAATTATTGAGTATTCTTACAATGGTTTGGGCATGTCTTTGTTAGTATGTTAGTGTCTGCTTATAGATGTGTGTTCGTGAGTACAGCCTGTCGGCCACGTCTCATGTGGGCAGAACTGATGGACTTTTCTTTCTGAGGGTGTAGGATGAGATGCCCAACGCGGAGCACTGAGGTTTGGTGAGAGCAATGGGTTTGGTGCTGTTGCAGTCATCTGAGGCTCCAGGCAGCGTTAACTAGCCAAAGGCAGTGGAGCTGAAAGCTCGGGGCTTGGCCCGGCACTGGCCCCTCCGCCGGTCACCCCACACAGCGGGGTGGACAGCAGTCATCACCCATCCACCTCAGTCTGACGGCCCGCCTCAACTCTGGGCTCTCATGGTTGTTAACAGCCTCTACAACTTTTCTGTCTTCTTGACAGTCGTGTTTGCAAGGGCCTGCAGGGCTTTGAAAGATTTATTATACTTTTGCACAGATTTCATGCTTTGGGAATGTTGAAAGGCCCTGAAATAGCACAGTCCCTAGCAAACATGCTCCTTTAATAAGAAAACAAAAAGTGGAGCACATAGAAAAGACAAAAGCTGCAAAGCAGACAGGACATTTGTTAGAAGCAGCAACAAAGTGGTCGTAAGCAGACTGCGAGCTGGAATATAGCTTTCGTAGAAAAGGCTGTGACTAAAAAGCTGTGACACGATCGTCCGCAGCCGTCGCGTTTGTTGTGCGAAAGTGTGATCGTGGGGAGTGTGGCATCCGTTATCATGCTTGTCTCCTGACATCCCCTTCCGTATGATCCTCCGTTTGTGTGCGTGGATGTCAGGAGGGGGCAGGCAGGCTTGATGGAGCGCCGTCAAAACAGAATCAACAACTTATGCCGACAAGAAAGAAATGATTTCCCCCTGTACATGCCTCACATCCAAAAACAAATAAATTTGCTCCCTTGTGCCTCATAGGGAATGTTTGATATGCACAATATGTAATAGAGCAAGTGACAAAGGAAAAGGAAAAAAAACACACTGATTTGGGTCTGTTTTCTCATGTTGTTGTTTATAGATATTTTCTCTTTTGAAATGTGAGAATGAACTGTCAATCTGTGACGTGAATCTTTGGCACGGTTCCTCTTTTTCGCCATGGTAGAGTGATCTGCTAAGTGTGTTAATGTGGCTTTCTCAAACTGACTATTGTTCAACACAAGAAACCTTTGCTTACTCCTTACTCTTACTCTCTCTCTCTCTCTCTCTCTCTCTCTCTCATTTCCGGTGTGAGTGTGAGCGTGAGCGTTTGGAGCGTCGTGAGTGTGGAGCGTGTTTTTTTGAGTG
>JAFVLL020032189.1:0-66567 GCA_021397915.2 Tor tambroides | reverse complement strand
TGCTTGTGATGGTCTTTGGTTCATCATGTGACTTTCTCATCACCACCTGCATTTGGTGGTTATCAGTGTATTTCAAAGGTACAAAACAGATTTCATTTCATTACTTTAATAGGTTGGTATATTAACATTATATCAGTTAAAGAAATTATGGTATTTAACTGTAAATTTAAGTTAAAACCGTAAAACCTAAAATGTTGTTACAGTAGAATTCTGGCAACCACAGCTGCCAGTTTTTTTACAGTGTATCTAACCCATGTTATTATGAGATCCACAATGATGACTAGATATAACAATCACAGTGTTAAATGTTACAATATGTGAACAAACCTGCATATCGAAAAGTCATAAACTATCAATACATTCTCTGTGATTCTCAAAGTTCTAAGTACTACAATTATGCACATTGCTATGGCAATTTTGCATCAGCATCCAAGGCGGCAAAATCCTGATGTACTGTGTGTTGTTAAGATACAAATCTACCAAATGAAAGCATTAACTTTAAATAACTAATGTACATTTGCAAATATAGAATGGGTCTTTGAGTCCACAGGATGATTTGATATTCTAGAAATAAACATTTCTCCTCTGAAAATTTATAAGGACTCTAAATTATCTGCATAACCAAAACTTTGCTGATCAACCTGCAGTACACAATCTACTAGTCTTCTGTCTAAAGACTGTTGACTTCTGATTGATAGTTTATACTTTTTTAGCAAGTAATAGCCCTTTTAGTACAATTGTGGGAAAAAAAAAAAATCTCCCAACATGAGTCTTTTTGCTGTGAAATCCTAACTGGTTTTTATAAAGTAAAAATAAGAATACCTTTTATATTGTTAGTAATATTTCAAGATGAATATTTACTTGACTGAAGCAACTCTGGTTTATTTGATTATTTTGCCTCCCTACAGACCTCTGATCATAAAACTATGCATTTAAATTATGCATTTTACTAAAACATATTAATAGGAGATATAGAGTCATACCTGACATTAATGCATTTTATGCAAGTAGTCAGTGATACTTTTTCACTTATTTACAAGCTATCAGAATTTCATCTTATTTTTAAGATTTTTTTTTCTCTCAGAAATTTAAACTAAAGGATCAACAAGTTGTCCCATTTTAAAAATATATAGCTTTTTTCTGACTATTATTCTATATGTCAGGCTTTACAGGGTTAAGTGTATTTCACCGCTTACATACAGCATCCTCCTCTACACCTACACATATTGAAGAGAAGTTTGGCTTAAAATTACACTGTGTAGTCAAATATTTGTGCATAAACATCAACCCATCTAATGAAGCACAAATTGTCTATTGCAAGCAGGTATTCCAACGAGAGGGCCTGGATCATTCAGTGATGATAGCCACGTACTAACAACCGGCATCATGATGCTACAGATCACTTCTTCATGACAGCCTCAAGCGCCCTGCTAGAGATCCGTTATCTCAACACCATTAACAATACCAGTATCCTTTCATTATAAACAATCTTTCCACAGTCTTTCTAACGCTCTGTATTATGTATAAAGGTTGAAGAGGAGTGTGAATTGATTATAACGTTAGCTGAATTGATCAGTAGGCCAATAAGCTTAGCGAGCCTGCTAGCAATGCTTGTCAATGACAAAACATAACATGTTAAGCGACCTGCAAATCACAACGTGAACATGTATCTTCAACTGTCTTCCACATATCTTCTCCTATGAATGAGGACACCGAGAGACTTGTGAATAAACAACAAAGCTGATGATGCAGCTAACTAACCTGTCAACAAGCTAACAAGCGGTTTGTCATACTGATTACAGCTGTTAACCAGCACAAATAAAAGTGTTAAATGTGGCCCTCTCGTTGTGTTTTATAAGAGCTGCTCCCTCTTTCTGCGTGTACGCGTCTGTCAAAACAGAAAAACATGAAAACACTGCTGCTGACTCTTAAGGCAGCGAATCCAAAATGGCGTTCAGATTCATTTCTACTCATTTGGCTAACTAGTTTAGCAGACTACCAAACGCGTTCAGACAAATACTAACGCCTCAATAACTTCGTTGAATAAAGGCTTACATTTTACGCAGTTCCACGTAGTGTTGTCATGCCCTGCTGTTTTTCTGTAATAGCACTAGACAGATATTCTGTCACCGGTAGGTAATCTCCTCCACAGACAAACTTACTGACGTGGAAATGGTGCAGGCACACACTACCATGATATTTCCTGTCAACTGACAGCTGTTTTCAGCCAATGATCTTTTGAGTCTGTGGCCATACTTCCCGTGTATTTAAAAAATATTATGTCGTTATTCTGAAACAATCACATATCATTAGCATGCTTTTAAATGGCCAGTTTTTCGTGTTTATACACTGTAAAGCCAATTAGAATGTTAATCATTGTCGTAAGACTAATAGTCTCCTGTTAGCGTTCAAAATAAGGCGGGACTTCGGTGAATTTCAGGGTTGGTTGAATTTCAGTGATGACGAAAGAGTGGTGTCCTCAAGACGGAGGCTTTCGGAGTTCATACACACGGGTTTATTTTCCTCCTGTCACAACCTACAAGAGCTTCAATAATGCAGTTTCACGAAGAGAATTAATAAGCAATGTAGTTTCCAAACAGATATTTAATGTTAGATTGCAACTAAAGATCTAACGGTGTTGTAGTCCTTCGCAAGATTCTGACAAAAATATAGCCTACAATAAACCTCAATACTACAGTAGCCTAAAGCCCTATTCGCACGGGATTAGTATTACCTGGTGACCTCCAGTCATTTGTAATAATTGCGGAGGTTGTCTGTGATCTTAATCCCGTGCGATCCATTCATTCTAGAGAGTAAAACCATCTGAATCTTCAGCTAATGACTCCTCAAGAAAGAGTCATAGGCTATCTGTACACATCTGCTTTAAACTAACGTTCAATTGGTTTATGTATTTTTTTATTTTTTTATTTACAGTATTCTATATTTAAATGGATGAATAGGTAGATGCATACATTGATAATGATTCCCTTTTTAATTGATAACGATTCACTCTTAAGTTCCAAAAGGGGGATTTCGCAGCGATGCCTCAGAAGAATATTTCACTATTCAGTTCTTAATAAAAGAACCATTTTCTTAGTGTGAAGGACATTGTAATAATTTAAAGATATATAATAATCCACTATAAAGCACCTTGAAAGGTTCCATAATCATGGATTCCAATAAAGAACCTTTATTTTTAGTGTTCAGAACACAAAACGTTCTATTTACTGAGCAGAAAAAAATAGACGGCTTATAGCACCACGATAACTAATATATGATTGTTCATGTTTTAAATCTTATCAAGGCTCTGGAGAAGCTGTGCAAGTGAGCTCGGGGTGATTGACCGCATCCCTGATTTACTGTGCGTATGTTTAGCGAGTGCATGTGTGAGAAAGATCGTGGGAGAGAGCGAGAGAGAGAGAGAGAGAGAGAGAGAGAGAGAGTTGGGCAGTCAAGGGGTGGGCATTCCTTTCTGCCGCGGACCTGTCGCACGAGATATTTAGCATAAAGTCAGTCCCCCTCTGCATGGGGATCAAGCCTTCACTCTCCGCTAAAAACTTATGACAGACAACACCGAGAGAGAGAAAGGGGGAACTGTCTCTTTTTGTTTGCTCATCCTAAGGAACTTTCTACATGACGACTGCATCGTTTCAGAAAAGCAGCTAACACGCGTTGTACGCAAAAGTTGTAAATTTTTCGAGGATTACCTCCACTAGACCGGGATTCATGTGAGTAGATGCATGACAAAAATCACTAAGGTGCTGATGATATGTGCTCTCATGCGACAGAAGATCTGTGGGGATATTGTTTCCTTCCAGTCTCACAAAAAAGGCAACCTGTCGTGTTAGACAAAAAGGATCGTGGCACATGTCTCGCTCATGAAGATCAGTTTTGGCCGGCGACTGCGGAGAAACACGAGCAGGCGAGCGTTGCTTATCATCGGGCTGAAGTTGATGTGATGATGTCCGGCTGAACCGAATGTACCTATAAGTGCAGCATGTAGGCTATAGTAAACCATAGGATTACAGTTTACTTTAAAATATGCAATATCTTGTCTTTAGGGTTATAATAGGCTACTTATAATACTAAGTTGTTATTTTACGGTTAAAATATTTAATCTATTTAAAATATGGATTAGGTGATCAGAAGCAATTGTTCAACTTGATAACACTGACAGAAAAACCGAGAAAGATCCTATAAGTTTATGATGGCTGCATTAGTTCAGGAAAATTTTGACTTCGCAAACCCTGTTTAAATCTTTTTATCACTGGTAACGCTGCCTTGTAAAGGCTTTAAATAATGTTTTAAATTAGTCGTTAAACTAAAAGCTTACATTGATTTTTGTTAAAGTTAAGTTTAAGCCAATTTGCACCTTCAGCGAAATTTGTTGAATTGTCGGCGGTTAGTAAAGCTTTTGTTAGGCTACGTATCTTTTTAATAGGCTATAAACACAAAAGTCATACAGCCAACTTGTATACTGAATTACAACAACAATAGTAGGCTAAAATAAAACCTCTGCCAAAATAGCCTATCTCCGAATTTCTCTCTCTGTATTGCTGTATAGCCTATCACGGTTTTTCGGGATTGTCTAAGTGAAAATATTTATGCAATATAGGCTACTCAAACTGATGGGTGGCAGGTGCTCCGAAGCCGTAAGGGACCAGACAAAAAACAGACTCCCACCCGCGCCAAACTGAGATCAGTTATTTTGTATAAAAACGAATTTTAAAAATATGCTCAGATAATATTTTAAAACAGTTCGCTTTACAAAATTGCAATAAAGGGACAATGGCATGCAACGATTTAGTACAGGTTTCATCCAATGTTTGGGGGGCATTTCTGTTAGTCAACAACAACAAAAAAAAAATGTAAAAAATATTCAGGCAAACGCACCTGTTTATTTAAATTTACATGCGGCCAAATAGTCAAACAAGATTCACCGAAACATTTTTGCCAGTGTATCAAAAACGTGAGATCAAAAATGCATCCGGTTAGGCTCCATTTCTTTTTCTCCTTTTCTTTCTTTTTTTTTTTTTTTTCTTTTTTGGGTTTAATTATTGTCTTAATTTGTTTTTTGTTTCAATATTTAAATTGTAGTTCTTTTGTTTATGTTGAATGCTTGATTTTTGTCAACAATATTTAGGCTGTTTAATGTTTATTGGAAACGCTAAATATCGTTAAAATAAAAAATGTTCAAAA
Organism: Tor tambroides; assembly: GCA_021397915.2. Taxonomy (NCBI): domain Eukaryota; kingdom Metazoa; phylum Chordata; class Actinopteri; order Cypriniformes; family Cyprinidae; genus Tor; species Tor tambroides. The sequence goes on along the minus strand of JAFVLL020032189.1, from coordinate 61,368 downwards.
GTCAGCCATAGAAGCTAAATATATAGGCTATATTTAGATATCTATATGTCAAAGCTAAATATCTATTACATATATATTACCTTTTTTTATTATTATTAAAAAACAGTTTATGAGTGTGGTTAAACCACACAGACAGAACAGTGCGTGACGCTCTTGTGTTTGGTCATGTCTTCTCATGTTGCCTTTAATACACAAACACAGTACAAGCCTATGCTTCTGCTTCAGCTGCAGTCATATATCTAAAATTACTCAAAAACATATAAAGTATACTTTTTTTTACATTTTTGCTCACAAAAAAAAAAATCTCAAGAATTTTTATGGGTGTGATGCTTTCACATTTCAGTACCAAAAACATTTGTATCTCTCAGTCGAACGTGCATCGCGTGCGTACTGTGTAATGGAATAAACACGACCGATCTTATAGATGAGCATCTCCTCGTACACGGATATTCGGAGCTGTGCGTGCAGGAAAAGCCTCGCTTTGACATACGCAGCCAAATGCAAATGGCTGTTAGGAGGGGAGAAATTAACATCTACAAACATTGGGTAGAAATTCCATCTGCCGCCGGATCGAGTGGGCCCTTAATAAGTTCTCAGACAGCAAAGTGACACACATCTTAATCAACTCTTAATCCAAGGAATTAATTCTAAACGCGTTTATGAATAATTCCTGAGATAATGCAGCAGCCCGTGGAAATGTATGCTGTCTGCCTGTGTCGAACCAACAGATGGACCCAGCAATCTTCTGAAAAACGAGAGGATTTTACCTCCATTATCTCTTCTCTTATTAGATATATATATTTTAATGAGATCGATGTCGTGTAAATAAACTGCCCCTCACTGACATGCATTCCCTCATCTCAAAAGCAGCATAAATATCCTTTCTCCAAATGGCATCAACACATGATGTGTGCCACTGAAGAGCGACATAAAGTTTGAGCCAAACTTTATTTCACAGAATATTTAGGAAAAATTCAATAATTAAAAGAAAAAAAAACAGCTTATAAAATTATCATAAATACTACAAATAATTAATTATTATTATTAGCATTAGTAGTAGTGGTAGCATTAGTATTATTAACCTTAACAATTTGAAAATAAACCCTTTGGATATTCATGGACAATTGGGTACATAAGCCAGTTCTATAAATAACATGACATAAACCAAGGTCAGAAAAAACTGGTCACTTTCCTTTTTGGTCTCTCCATTTTTTACATTTAAGAATCTATCAGTGCATCTGTGGCATTTGCATGGAGTCTTTGATCACTGGCCTTGTTGGCCCACAATCCTTAGAGGACCCTTGATAGAGTTTGAAATGTAATAATGTCACAAGTCCTGGCGGGGTGGGGGTGCACTGACACCTTGCTTAGGATGAAATAACCAGCTTACGTCACCTATAGCTCTGGCCAAAGGATACAGCATCTGATCAGCCTGCCTGACAGATAACCATTTATCAAAGTCACTCTGGGTATGTGTTGAAGTATATCTATAATTCTGATTGTAATTCTGCATTCTCATGGTAGCCTCTCCACAAGGCAGCTGCACTTACAAGGCAAGTTACATCAATTGTTTATTAGATTTAAAAGAAAAGTGGTTATGTTTTATTTTAAAAAATGACATTTTGATTGATAAGTAGATTGATTATGATGAATATTAATTAATTAATTGTATTTTGTAGGCCACATCATATAAATCTGTGAAATCAAATGACAGGCCGTCCTGTGCACTGAAACAAATCATTATAATTTAACAGGACACCCTGCTTTGGTAAAGCACATATTTGTTATCCAAATGTTTTCTTTTAAGTATTGGTTATATTGAGTATCTATAGGCCTAAGTGTTTTCAGCACATCACTCAGCAGTCTGATGTACAACGAACACACTTTTTCTTCCATTTAAATTGTTGTCATTTTAATTTTTTATTTTAATTTGATAACAACATATGTCTATGTCATATTTTTCACCATATGCAATATAATTTCACTGTTTATCAACTGGTAACAAAACATACTTGGAAATGTGATTTGAGGGCTCTGAAAAAGGCTAGTAAACATTAGTTTTGCGTGTAGAAAGTTTTCTAAATCAGTGATATAACATGTTGGCCTGTTGGTCTATTTATCACCACTGATAATCTCTACATCCTCAGGGTCTGTCACCTCATGAATACTGATCACTTCCGTGATCACTAGTATGGAACTTGTTTGTTATTGAAATCTGCTTTCTTAATGGATGGAGGATTCCATGTTTTAGTAGGTTTTATTATTTTTACATGTAGCCTTCTTAAAACAGTTTAAGAAGGAAAGAAAGAAATAAGTGATGACGTTCCATACCATAATAATGAATATACATTTTAATTCATATTTGACAAACTTTTCAATAATATTCCACTAATTAATGAAAATAGGATCTGAATAACTGGGCTGGGTTATGTATTGAGACACTATTGTTAAATAAAGTATTTTCAAATAATGTTGGGAAAAGCGGTCATAATTTACGCTGTGGAATAATGGCTGAATTTATTAAGCGCGTCCTTACGGGAGCTGTCAGGTCTTAAGGTGCTGAACTAAGGTCAAAACTTTCTCCAGTATCCACAACTATATAACTCTCTTGCGGAATAATGCGGAAATGTTGCCAAACATTGCATTGCGCAAATAAATGACATGTTGTTTGATCTGAAAGTTATTAAACATATTTATTATTATCAAAAATTACCACTTTAACGTGAATGCTGCATGGTGCGCACATTTGGACACTGTTGTTACTAAAAGAAATATGGGCGAGGGCGCTCATTTAGCCTTAATTCTCACTCAAATGTCCATTGATTAAAACAAAATAAATAAAAATATGTTTCAAACTTACTGCAGAATCACAATAATAGCTTATCGTGCTCATCAAATTAAAGGCCCACATAAAGTCATGCTTTGTGATCCGCCATGGAAATTCAGGCCTGTAGGCTATGGCATGCGCACACTGTGGATTAGCATTTTTAATTAGTTTTTAAACAATGTTTTTATTCTCTCGTTTAGAGTAGATTCTAATTGAATGTGTTGACCTTTCATTTCTGTGAAAACAAGTGGACTTGACCGATCCGCTCGTTTATTTATGAACGTTTTTACGCGCTACTCAGATAACTACAGGCTACTTTTGGGAAACGTAGAAATATACGAATTACGCTTCTCTTTTGATTCATTTATAGAAATTATAAGAAAATGTCCATGTATCTCCATGAGATACGTTTCAGTTAATGATAGTTGTTGGAAAATGGGATTAAGAGTGCATGTTGTGTGTGTGAAAGAGTTTAATTCAAAAGTGTGAAGAAAAAGACAATATAAAATATTGTTTCATTTTTAATATTTATTTTATTTTATAAAATAACAATCAACCCTTCACGCCTTTAACAATTTATGAATCCTTCAAAAGAGGTTAAATTCAAAATAAGGAAATCACATGTTTTGGCGTTCGTAAACTGTCTTCGGTGCGCGAGTTGCGGTGCCGTTTGCTGAATTCTGATCTGCTTTCACTCTTCATCCAGTCACATCACAGATTCCAAGACGCAGTACCAGAGTGATTATGTTTCTAAATCTCTAGGGTGTAACATAAATAAACTAGCTGTTATTTTAGGCTCTATTACGAGGCTGTTATTTAAGGCTGTTTGGTTCACATAATTTTGAACGTTGGTTGCTTGGTATCTAAAGACCAAAACGTCTTCAGACAGTTGTAAACGGATGAACCCTACCTGACATTTTGGAGATTTGCAACACAAAGCAATTCGCTGGCCTTCATTACTACATCTCATTTGATATGATGAAACATGCAAATAATTCTTATTGCGCATTCGGTTTATTGTTGCCTGTCTAGCTGTTCTGATTTATTCTAGACGTGAGTTTATTTATTAAGGTTTAATTTGTCTTAGGTTTGGGGTTTTAGGTTTCATCTCTTTTGTAGCTAACCTTTTTTTTTTTTTTTTTTGCGCAGGAAAATCGTAAAAATCCTAGTTAAAAATAAATAAATAAATAATCTAAAGTCTATTGACAAAAACATTGTTGAATTGATAGAAGGACAGTCAGAGAGTGGAAACATTTTTTTTTTCATCATTAGGCTACAACCTTATAACATCTCTGTTTCCATCCGTTTAACCTAATTTCTATTAGGTTCTCAGAGTTTCCAATTAATTTTCCTCATCTGAAATAATAATTCAAGGTTGTGGAAACACTGTAATGAACTTATAAATGTGGGTTGTGACTTTGCCACCAACTTTGACTTAAACATTAGCAAAATAGCAAATTAGCAAGTAGGCCTAGCCTACTTTTTTGTGCAGCCTACAGTGTACGATAATTGTGTCGTCCTCTTTTTTGATATTCCTAAGCGATCACTCGTGAAATATATGAATATTTAGAGAATTCTGATTAACAAGAACATGTATAATCCATTGATTTATTGATAAAAGTATTTTGTGTCTTTTATTTAGTTATCATGAGTCAGAATAAGATGAGCTGCCTCACAGTGAACCTGAGCAAACAATGCAGTCTCATGTGCATTCGCTTTATCTCTAGCCTGAGCTTAGCTTGTGTATCATCATTGGTGTATCATCATTAATGTAGCCTAAATATGACTTTGTGCTGCTGTTCACAGAGCCTGGCGGTCGAGGTGATGGATTTTAACCTTCTAACGGACAGTGAGGCCCGTAGCCCGGCACTGTCTCTGTCAGACTCCGGGACTCCTCAGCACGATCCGGGATGCAAAGGCCAAGACAACAGTGGTCAGTTCATGTTCATGTTTAATTAACACACAAAAACGCATTCACGTATTCGAGACTTTACTGTCTGTAGGCTGTATCTAATATATAAGTTACAGATTTTGCTCGACCCAAATGCATGACTGAACCGTCTGAACGCTGTTGGGTATTTTAGAGCACATTGTGTTCTTCCCCAGTTAACTCGCGTTCAAGTTGAACTGGGCTAGTAATAACAGCACCACATCTTTGGTTGTAGTTTTGAATAATCTTGGGTCATTTGAATCTAGGCCTACCTTTTACAGATGTTGGACAGTCTTTCAGTGTGCATTGTGTACTGATGACAGTCGCCATTTGAAGGAGAAGATCCCGGCCAGCCAGTCACGTGCTGAAGGAACGGTGCATAAATTATTCATTTCTGCGCCTCAAATTTGCTATCCAAATGATTGAGTCAGTAGGCCTATGCGAATAAACCTAAACACCTGTGAAAAGAGCAAAGGTCTGAAGAAGATATGCACTTTACACTTTACACTGCATGACAGAGGATTATGTAATCCTAAACAAACTAGGAAAAACGTCTATTTATCGACTTAAATTACTGTTAATAGGCTTATAGGATGGCTATGTTAAATTGCATAACCTAACGCGTTACAGTTTGACAGCGTTTCAACGCGCAGGTCTGTGCAACAATGAGGCTGACTGTTAAAATGTAACGAGCAAAGCGATTTTAGTGTTGCTTTTTTAAATAATGTTGAACCTATATCGCGGAGGTCTATAATAGGCTACTAGGAAAAAATGCCAAATGTGACTATTCGGACCGTATTTTAAGTTTGATCGCAGTTTACATCAGTAGATGATATAGGCCTAACCTAAATATATCCGGAAGAATTTGTGGCTTTGTAACGTTTACGTTTTTAGAAACATATAGGCTCTCTCATAAAGAGCGGGTGCGCGCTAATAAATAATGAAAAGAACAAAAATAGCGAACGGCCCTCGTTAAAAACTATTAGGCTATATTAAGCTGTTAAATTAGAATCATAGCCTACATTTTCACCCTTCATTTATAACCTACTTTGTTATGGGTTTATTTGGACCTTTTACACTTTCAGAAGCCTTGAAGCAAACATTTCTAAAAAGTGCATGCTTTGTAGTAAAAGAGATGTTAAATTTCCATTAGCCATCTTTACACTGCTTTTAATATATGCCTATTATTTGAAGAAAAATGTTTATTTTAAAACATGGCCCCAATCAAGAATTTAAAGTCGCTCGGAACATCATTAGGAATAAAATTAAAAATTCTAAATAAGATATCAATTTTAGTAATTTAATGGAACGGGGTTTGATATGTTGAACAAATAGTTAACAGTCAACAGCTTATGACGGCGTTTAGCCTGTAGACTAGCTATTTTATCTGTTTTTCATGGACAAAAATATTTACGCGACATATTCAGATTTAACACAAAACGAACTGAACAACAAATCAATGAATTTAAAACGCTGTAATTCAACAAAGAAATGTAAGAGATGTAGCGATGTCGGTTTTAAAGGTTCTGTGTTCCTCTCGTTCATTTGTACTCGGCCTATATCACTGAACGACACAAACCCACAATTTTGCTGATTTCTCATATATTTATCTTGCTACTTTGAAGATTTCCTTTCATTTCTTTTATTTTTGCGCCTTCTTCTTAATAGATGATGTTGTGAGAGTTAAAGGGTATCTGTCCACTGACAGATGGCAGCATGATGTCTTGTTGGTTTTCCTAGAGGCCCTGCGGAGTCCTGGAAAGCTTGCTGATTAGTTCGAACTGCTCCTAGAGAGTTAAGCTCTTGCCAAACAGCCCCAAACCTGCCCTGTCACTAATGGCTGATCCCAGGATTATGTGGCCAGCTAATTTAGCCCTTTCTGTGGGGTCTTGAATTTGCAATTTGCAGAACTCTACACCACAGTGGGATGATTTTCATCACACATACAAAAAACTCTTTGGGCCCTGCAGTTTATCTTGTTTCATTTTCAAGCCAATCAGAAACTAAGCACTTTTTATATTTACCACATATATGTTTATCCACAGCTTATTTTATTTGGTAATCTATTGAAATTTGTGATAACAGTGGGACTTGTGTATATGTACGCACTTAAAAATAAAGGTTCCAGAAGGTTTTTTTTTTTTTTTTTTTTGCAACGATGCAACAGAACCATTTTTGGTTCTTAATTTTTATTCTTAGTATGAGGAACATTAAGAACATTTTTCCAATATAGAACCTTTTGTGCAATGTTAAAGGTTTTTCAAGGAACCACAGATGCCAGTTTAGAACTTTTTTTTGTATCTGTTTAATTACTCCATTTTCCTGTGACTCATACAGACACAGAGAAGTCCCATCAGAACCACACAGATGAGTCGAACCCAGAGGACGGCTCTTTAAAGAAAAAACAGCGCCGGCAAAGGACACACTTTACCAGCCAGCAGCTCCAGGAACTTGAAGCCACCTTTCAGAGAAACCGCTATCCTGACATGAGCACACGAGAGGAGATCGCTGTGTGGACCAACCTCACAGAAGCAAGAGTACGGGTACGTGTCCCTGCCAAACGAAACCACTGCATAGCTACGGCACACTGCCTTTCAGAAAAATTAGCAGATGTTATAATCAAAACCACAATGAGTTGACACGCTGACTGACAAAGATAAGAAGTTATGTTCACTATGCTGTCACTATGGTGCATTTGGATACTGTGTGTAATGAAAGGGCGTCCTTTTGAACCACGGGATATAAATTATAGGCCCGGGCTATTCCAGGATTTTCAGGAACACTTAAACACAAGACATCGGCTTTGGTATTGGCGGTGGCTTTTTTTTTTTTTTTTTTTTGCTTCCAGAATACTGCTATATTGAGATTGTGATGTAACATGAACAATAGTGTGCTTAGAAAATCCTAGAAAAGTTTTGTGACCTTCTGTTCCAACAAAAAGCAGAAGTTTGATGGGTGAAGCACACAAAGAGAGCAGGTGGGCGCCCATTCTGATGGATGACAATACAATAGTTACCTCCTTGGCTGGCGCGCATCTAATGGATCAAATTCATGTTGGCCAGAGGAAAGGTCACATAGCACACAGTCTTGGTTGTTATTTTGAAAGAACAACAGAGGTAGAGATACCCCTTTCCTAATGTCTATCAGTGGCCTCCTGAATCGTGCATGTATTTCAGTAATCCCAGCTGGAACCTTATGCCACATATTCTGCATGCTTCTGCTGTCATATTGATTTACGCAATTGATAGAGTATGTGCTCCTAATAAACACACAAACCCTAAATCATGGCCCTGACCTGATGCCAGCTTGACCCAGGATACTTTAAAAAAACCCACAATGGACCACACATGACCATGAAGCGTTCTTCTCCAACTGATGCTGGTTTTTACATTCATTACATCAGTATTGAGAGGATGAATGTACATTTGTTAACCATTTACTCACGATTTTCCTTTGGGAAAAAAAAGGCTTGGAATTTAAAGTGAACAGAACTTTGGTTCCACAGCAATGCTAGATAAACCATTTTAGAACCTTTCATTGAACAGTTCTTAAAAGAACCATTTTTTTTGGTGTGAAGAACGTTTTAATAATCTAAAGAACCTTTGTGTATTTGAAAGGTTCTGTGGATATTAAAGGTTTTTCATGGAACTGTATATGTCAATAAAGAAACTTTATAGCTTTAAGTACACATTCTAGCCATTTAATATATCATGGAATACCTGTATGCCAAAAATATAGAGAATGAACACACCAACCACTGAACTATATTTGACATTCAGTTATTTTGGAAGGCTTTAAACACCATTGCCGAAGTGTCAGTGGAACATTCACAGAGGAGGGTATTCCCTCTCTCCCAATATAAACTGGTATCATTTACAGTACACTGGATAAAAGATGTCATTAAATATTCCCAGAAAACAGGCTGAATCACAAGTACAATTATAAACACAAGTGCGGCAGTATCCAGTCATTATCTGAGATTTTTTTTAAATACAGTCAAACCAAATTTTATTCAGACACTTTCAGCATTTCTCACATTATCACTGTTTATTCGCTAGAAAATGGTAATAAAATATGAGTCAAACTGTGTCAAAACAAATTCATCTTGATAATGTCAGATAACTTTGATAGAAAGGTATGTAACAAAACATGGTCAGGTCAAAGTGTCAAATCAAATTTCTGGTCCCAAATTTTTATCAGTTTTACTGGTAGTCCACTGTATGAAGAATTTTTGGGTATAATTTGTCACGGTTTACTTTATTTTGCTATCCTCACTTATATAAATAAACTATAGTGTCCTGCACCCACTAGTAAAAAAATATCAAAAATTATATCTGTGTCTGAATAATTTTTGGTTTGACTGTATGTGAAGACAGTAACTTTGAGTCATAATACCTATGACTGTTTATGTCTTTATCATATATCTTCAGAAGTTACAAACATTAAAAAAATGTAGTGAGTTATAGAGTTATGAGGAAGGCCTTTTTTTGTGCCGCTTTCATATAGTGGATGTTACTTTTAAAGGAAATCATTTACATACTGTACATAAAGGACAGTATTTACACTGCTTCTTAATTTGTTATTTTCCTTTCCAGCTTAACTAATTACAGTCTGTGAACACGTTCAAAGGGAAAAGATCGACAAGAAAACAGCTTTATAATTTCTCAGAGAGCTAAATGAAATTTATTCATCTAAATTTTCACATTAAAACTTTAATCCACCCAATATCCCCTAAAAATAGGATATAAAATTGACTAAATGTGAGGGAAGCTCTTTAATGACATTTCTCACTGGGGAAACTCATAATAAGTGAATAAATTAGTTTAATAAATGAAGCACTTAAATTCTCCCTGGTGGAACTTTTCCTCTTCAAATCTCGTGATTTGAAAAAAGAAATCGGAATACTAAAGTTCTGCCTTTTATATTTGATATTAGGAGCATATTTATATATATATGAATATATTTATGTATATACATATTTATATATATATGAATATGGCGTTCGAATGTATTGTTTTGCACTAAATTGCATTGACTGTGGTAAATGTGCATCCGTCGTAAGCCCTGTTTTAAACTCCTTCCTCATTGTCTTTCAAACAGGTGTGGTTTAAAAACCGCCGTGCCAAATGGAGAAAGCGAGAAAGGAACCAGCAAGCCGAGCTGTGCAAGAATGGCTTTGGCGCCCAGTTCAACGGACTCATGCAGCCGTACGACGACATGTACTCGAGCTATTCCTACAACAACTGGGCCACTAAGAGCCTGGCCAGCAGCCCGCTGTCAGCCAAAAGCTTTCCTTTCTTTAACTCCATGAATGTAAGCCCGCTGTCGTCCCAGCCAATGTTCTCCCCGCCCAGCTCCATCCCTTCCATGAACATGGCCTCGTCCATGGTGCCCTCGGCAGTGGCAGGGGTGCCGGGCTCAGGCCTCAACAACCTGGGAAACCTGAACAACCTGAACAGCCCCACCCTCAACTCTGCGGCGGTGTCAGCAGCCGCCTGCCCTTATGCCACCACGGCCAGTCCGTACATGTACAGAGACACCTGTAACTCCAGTCTGGCCAGCCTCCGGCTCAAGGCCAAACAGCACGCCAACTTCGCTTACCCGGCCGTGCAGAACCCTGTGTCCAACCTAAGCCCCTGTCAGTATGCTGTGGACCGGCCAGTATGAAGCCCTAAAGTCTAGCACTCCAAAAAAACCCAACCCGAATTTCAAGCTCTTGTCTAGCCAACCCCACATTTGACTTCGAGGCATCATCACCCCGCAATGAACTTGTTATGGTTTCTGAAAGGACAGAATAGGAATAAGCTTCATGAGGAAAGGAGCCTCACAATGGACCAGGACTCATGCGATAACATGTCGAGACTTTGTCGCTGAACCGACCAACTGTTTAAGCTTTTGTCCACTGCATGATTAGAGTGAAGTACAAAAGAGGACCTTAACACTTCCACTGCGCTCACGGGAAAACGTTGCAAAGCCAAACGAATACCTGTTTTCATCATTGGTACAGATGAGAGGGTGTACATAATGGACTCTGTATTGTATGTGATTAAAAAAAATATCTCGGACACGTAGTATTTTAATGATGAGAGGAGCATGTTCCTCACGAGCGGATGTACCTCCTTGAGGAATTTTAATCTTTGTTGTGAATTCCATTCACTTAAGGTCAGAGGTCAAGGGTCAAAGGTTGTTGTAAGATGACGAGACGAAACCTAGCAGTGAGTAGTTTCAGATGAAAAGATAATAAGTACAGAAGCTCTGAAAAATTAGGACTTTTTTTAAAAAAAAAAAAGAATTAACTAAAAAGCCATTGAGTAAATAGATTTGTGTGGTGTTCTAAAAAAAGGGAGTCTATGACTGTAATATAATGTATGTAAGAGTGCAGTTGTTATAAAACAAGCTTTTTCTGGTGTAGCCTGCTTTGTCTCATTAAACTTAAAATAAATAATTATTTGTTTTTTATGAATAACCCATGCTTTGAAAGCAAATAGCACTCACGGCACCGGTCTGGTCGAAAACACAATGTCCTTGTGACATAGCAACGCAACCTCAGGTCCATGGCAACGTTAAACAACAGAAGTGACAGCGCGGGAGGCAGAGATATAGATGTTCTCTTTGGCCTGTCACTGATCTGTTTGACCTACAGTCTTGGAGGGGCTTCCATCAAGTGCCACTCACTATCCTGTAACAGGGGGGAATTCTTGGTGCCGTGCCTCGTACTTCCGAGGGAATGCTGCCAAGATTACGTAAGTGTATGAGAGGTATCCCTCCAGAGAGACGCAGCGGGGGAGCTTGCTCAGGTTTGCAGCTATTGCAACCTTATATCTCCCATTGCACCTCACCCAAGACAACAAACAAACCAGAAATTACCCATCCTAGGATTTGAAAAAATAAATCACAGTGTTATTTGGCATTACATTAAAGAAAATGAGATGTAATTTCTATCATGACAAAACTAATCAGCTGCAAAAAAAATAAATAAATAAATAAATAAATTGTACACAATAATAATAATAATAATAAATACATACACACATATAAATAAACATTCTCCTTCATCGAAAACAGTATTCACTTGTGTTGCATAAAATACGCATGCAGCATATGAAATTAGGAACAAAGTTTGACATTAGCCAAAATAGCAAAATTATCTACAAAAATTCAAATTGGTTGTCCATTAAAACACTTGTTCAATATATATTATCTCATTCTTACAATATTATATTAATATTTATAGTAGAAATATATAACAACAAACATTACTATTGTTTTTATATACAAATAGTTATAGATTTTACAAGCTAATAACCCAGCACCTCACAGAAAACTTTATGCATTTTTTTTTTCCAATTAAAAAACAACAACTTTGTTTTCTTTAGTTTTACAAATGAGGTTTTTGGAGATTTTGTCAGGTTTAGCTCACTTTTGGTTAAAAGTAGTTAAGTAAAATATGATTAAGTAGGTACACACACACACACACACACACACACACACACACACACGGGGGACAACATATTTATTATTATTATTATTACTACATGTATATTTAAACAAATTATGGTAACACTTTATTTTAAGGTGTCCTTGTTACACGTTACATATACTTACTATTACAATAACAATAAATTATGCATAATTACACGCAAGTAACCCTAAACCAAGCCCTAATCCTAACCATATAGTAAGTACATGTAGTTAATTAATATTACTCAGTACTTAAATATATAATTACACTGTAACAAGTACACCTTAAAATAAAGTGTAACCCAAATTATTATAAATGTAAAAAATACATACATACATACTACTACTACTACTACTAATAATAATAATAATAATAACAAATATATTCTCCTTCTCGGTCATATTCTCCTTCACATGCAGCATATGAAACCTGGGGAAAAAAACAGACATTACACAAAATTAAAGTACATTTCTATCATGACAAAACTAATCAATTGCATATCTAAAAAAAGGTTTTACATTAAAACACATGCTCTTTTATAGGATGACATAAATAAATATATTCACCTTCATACAGGAAAATACTCACTTGTGTTGCAAAAATACACATGCAGCATATAAAATATAGGACAAAAACTTTTCTTTGACAGATAAAGCAAGTAAAACCAGTTTGTACAGATGCAAATATGGTATTTAGTGTAAAAGGACATACATACAATCCAATGAAATTAAACAATAGTGTGACAATGACACATAATTACAGCTTTCTGGCATGACGAATCAGCATTTGAAACAGGATTTGGGTGAGGCATCCTTTAAAAATGAATTGTCACACAACGTAAAAGCAGTGGAGTCTGTGCATTTGTGCCCACACTCATGATCCTCTGAGGACTACAAATCAATATCTCACTGCAGGGTAAACATCCACTGCTCCCTTATGTTTACATCTCAAAACACATATGAACTGAAAAGAAAACACATTTACAATATACATCAATCCAATGCACCTTCAAACACAGGTAGCTTTATCTTAAGAACTGGTTTTATTTATTTGGTTTTGGCATCTTAAACCAGCGTGAATAAAGTATATGTGGCCTAATGGAAATCCAGCAAGACATTTATTTAGCACCAGCAGGAAAACCTATTGGTTTGGACTCCATTTTAAACCATTTTAAATCAAGCACTGCACCCAAACAATGACTCAAAGAGTGTTGAAGCATGCGGCCTTTATTCAAGCGCGACACCATGCAAAAGAGTCGGGACGCCTCAATTACCTTGAAGTGAATGTGAAGCTTTGAGAGACAAAGAAAAAACATTTGGATACTCAAAGGCATTGTGATAATCTGTATTAGCCTCTTAAGACTCACTGACAGATAAAATCACAAAATGAAATGATTGCGTATCATACAGTTTGATGTCTCAGTTTTCATTTTATTTCAGCTTTAATGTGTTTTTTAAAGTTTTCTGACATTACAGTTTACAAAAAAAGTTGTTAAATGTAAATAAATGCAGCTTATGAAAAATAGTGGTGGGATTTACAAACATAAGTGTTGTTAATTTACATCCAATAAAACCTAAAAAATCTGAGTATGAACTACTATTAAAGAACAGAATATTATAAAACTTGTAACAAAGGCTGACTACTTTTGAAATAATGAAAGTTTATTATTAACACTTACATAAGACAGTCAGAATAGTATGGCATTTTATATAAAGAACAGCTCCTCAATTGGATAATTGCATATATTGTTGGAGGTCGGTGGTTTAATTAGGTTTTGATCATTTTTTAGTCCATGGTACAGTGAATTCATGTCATGGGGCACTAAGACGAAATTAAAACTGAAAATTGGATAAACGTAATTGAAGCCTTAACAGGTTGCCTCTGTCATAATAATTAGTATTGAAAATAAAAACAGACAGACAGATAGACTGAAGAAATGTCATGTCTTTTTATACTATGTTCCAAATGAGGATTAAAGAAATTAAAGTCTGCCTGGCTCCCTCTCCAGACTTATTAACAAGACAAACTGATCAAAGACAGATGGAGTCGTTCTTGTCTCAATAATACTTGTTTAATGACCCGTTTGCACGACTTGGCACATGATAAGTATATTTAATGAACGTTTGAAATCTGCCTGTTATTGTGAAAGTTCATCAATTTGACTTTGAAAATGAGAAAAACACTCTAGTTCTACTCAACAGGATCTTACTAAAATTATCTAGTATATGCTAATCGCATTTCTTTTGTGAAGTAAAATGAAACTATATTTAAGTATTGTCTTTTGGAACAGAAATGATTATGTATGTACACTTAAAGGTAAAAAAGAAGTGCGATTAACTGTACTGAATGTGCACTTGTAGTGTACTTCAAATCTAAAGAGTACTTTGAAAAAACTGTACTTGCAGATAATATAATATTAATGAAATAAAAGGCTACTTAAGTGTACTTAAAGAGAGACACTTTCATTTCTGTTTCATAACACAATTAAGTGCGCTTTTTTAAAAAAAAAGTGTTTTGTAATCATGTCAAATTAAATGTTTTACTTTAAAGTTCATTTTAAATCATTATGTTTAAAAAAATCGGTTGGCATGTTTTAAAGAGATAGTTCACCCAAAAATTTAAATTCTATCATTAATTACTCACCCATATGTCGTTCCAAACCTGTAAGACCTTCATTCATATTCAAAACACAAATTAAGATATTTTTGATGAAATCTGAGAGCTTTCTGACCCTCCATAAATAGCAACGCAAATACCACGATCAAGGCCCAGAAATGTAGTAAGGACATCGTTAAAATAATCCATGTGTCATCAGTGGTTCAACCGTAATTTTACGAAATTACAAGAATACTTTTTGTGTGCAAAGAAAACAAAAATAGCAACATTATTCAACAATTCGTCTCTTCCGTGTCACCTTGACACCATTTTGGAGAGTATCACGACGCATGCACGCATGCTTTGATTTGAACGTAAACGGCGTATGCGCGGCATGGGCAAAATGGCGCCAAGGTGACGCAGAGGAGATGAATTGTTGAATAAAGTTGTTATTTTGTTGTCTTTGCACACAAAAAGTATTCTCGTAGCTTCATAAAATTACGGTTGAACCACTGATGACACATGGATTATTTTAACGCTTTCCTTACTACGTTTCTGGGCGTTGAACGTGTCAGTTGCATTGATGTCTATGCAGGGTCAGAGAGCTCTCGGATTTCATCAAAAATATCTTAATTTGTGTAATGAAGATGAACAAAGGTCTTACGGGTTTGGAGCAACATGAGGGTGAATAATTAATTTCAGAATTGTCCTTTTTGGGTGACCTATCCCTTTAAAGAAGTACACTTATTTTGATGTGTTGCACATGTGAAGTACTTGATTACAACTATAGGGTGTTATATTATATATTACATTTTTTAAAGATTTATTTTTGGCATTTTTGACTTTATTATGATAGGACAGATCAGAACTGACAGGAAGCGAATTGGGAGAGAGATATGGGGGCAGGACCTGGAAAAGTTCTCAAGTCGGGATTCGAACTCGGGACGCCCATAGCACAACGGCACTGTATGTTGGCGCACTGCCCACAAAGCTATCGGCGCCGATATTATATTATCACATTTAAAGTTAATATATTTAAAATTTACTAATTACCAATTTACTATTATACGTCATTATTTATAGATGTATTTAAAAACATGATATACAAGTTTCATCAGAAATAAAGTATAGAGTTTACCATAAATTATTTAAATTTCAAAGAAAATAGCTATATAAATGATAAAGATGTATTAAATCCTACTTAAGTGGATTAAAAAACTCTTAAGTTCCAATAATAGTATTTCATATAAACTAATATATTTTCATTAAATTGCAATTGACATGCAGTTAAGCATCATGAAAAATTTACATTCAGTTTGTACTTAAGCATATTCTTTTAAAGTATATTAAGTTCAATCAAAAATTGTGTTCCACAAAAGAGTGTCATACAAGTTTGAACGATGACAGAATTCACTTTAACCCTTATATTATTCTCTCAAATGACACAATTACCACTGGATAATGTATTTTAAATGGACACTGATGCTCAAACCATACAAATGACACCTCGAGCCTGAGTTTGCCTACAGCCCAAATTCTTTTCGTCTAAAACTCTTCCAAAACATTTTATCCCAAAAAACGACGGTGTTAGCAGGTGCTAATCTGCCATTACATAATTAGTCGCAATTGCTCTTTGTGGCCTATCTGTCTGATAGAGCTTAGAAAATGGATACAATAGAAATGGTTTGAGCAGCTTCATGCACCAATGCCTGAGGCAGGTGTAAATTCACAGACCACACAACGTCTCACACCCTGGGAGGATACGAGCTCAGAGCTGTTCCCTCACAATTACCAGCAGTTTCACTCTCCCTCCTGTCCCATCTGAATAGGGATCATTACTGATGTTTCCATGACGGCAGCAAAAAAACACCTAACCATTTTGCAAAACTTAAGCATGCAACAAAAGGACTATAAGGTGTCCTGGTTCAACATTTCATCTTGTGTGAATTACACAAACACACATGTGGATTACACAAGCATGATTGCCGTCTGAATTACTCTTCTAATCACTCCTCCTCTAGATAAGAAACCTTTCTGCCCTGGAGAGCGTGTCTGTGCTGCAGTCCAAACCCCCGACTGTAATACATTAGCAGGATTAAAATTCCACAGGTAAATCCTGAAGAAACTGCCAGGTATCTTGAACTCTTCCCTTTAGCATGAAAAAGAAGGGTGCTTAATTGTATTGAATGTGCACTTGTAGTGTACTACAAAGTTCATTTTAAAAAACTGTACTTGCAGGTAATATAATATTAATGAAATAAAAGGCCACTTAAGTGTACTTATCTTACATGTATAATTCCATGACAGTTTTTTAATACACTTAGGGATTTTTTTTTTTGTTGTCAATGGCTGCCAGCAACTATATATTCTTTTGTGTTCAACAGCGGAATGAAATTCATACAGACTTTAAACAACTTGAGGATGAGTAAATGATGACAGAATTTACATTTTGGGCAAACTCTCCCTTTAAGTATACTTTAAAAAATACACTTTGTAATAATGTCAAAGTAAAAGTTTTTTTTTTTTTTTTTTTTTAAGTAAATCTAAAATCACTGTTTTAATAATATTTTGCCATGCTTTAAATAAGTACACTTATTTTGTTGTATTAACTAACAAACTAAAGCACATTTACAGTTACTTTATTATAATTGTAACTGAACCATGTTTTTCAGTATTACATTTAATGTTAATACATTTCAAATGTACAAAATTGCTACTTCATCTTTACAAATGTGCAATTATAAATATATTCAACTGGAAATTACATTAATATATATTATATTTTATTAATATATATATATAGTATCTTTTACTTTACCATAAATGCTTATCAGTACATTCAGCAGTACACTATAACTATATTTTAAAGACAACAGAATTATGAAATTATGATAACACTTTAGTATAGGGACCAATTTTTGTCATGCCTATTATTAACATATTGGCTGTTTATTAGTGCTTATAAAGCACATATTCTGCATGACCATATTCTACATCCCTAATCCTGAGTTCACGCTTAAGTATATGCTTTTAAAGTGATTTTTTATTCCAAAATAAGTATTCTTTTTAAAAGTATGCTAAGTGTACTTCTTTTTCACAAGGGCCTGCTTCATCTTGCAATTTGTTTTTTTTTTCCTTTATCCTTTTTTGTTCTCAAGCAATATTGTAAGTGAGTTGCATAGAACAACACAATGACGGCCTAACTGCTGGCATATTGACATGGCTCCCCTAACCATTAAAATATACCAGCATCAAAACCTATTGTGCTACACCCGGCAAGCCATCGCAGTTCTGTCGGAGCTGTTGGCCTCACCCATTAGGCCCACAATGCACCAGACACCTTTTATATATCAGTACTTGCACAGGCATCTCAGAAAGACAAAAATACCTTGAGGGTATTTTCAAATAGGATTATCTTGGGCTTGAGAACCAATTACTAAAAAGCCATTTAGGCATCTCATCTAGCAGAAATTACAGCCTACGCCTCAATTGTTTTACTTTTGTTTAATATTGCCAGTTTGCTAATAGCTTTATTTGCGTGTACACCTTCATTATAACATTCTTACAATAACAAAGACATAATTAAGCCATCCATTTGGCCTACATGATTTAAGCCTTTTGGCATCTAATAAGAATAAGTCCCATGTGTAAGAGTTACAACTTTCTATAAACTATGTGTAATAATCCATAATTTGTTAATGAGTCGCAAGCATCTGTTTTATTTCTGTTGTTGTGTTTATTGATTTAATTAGTTATTTAAAAAAAAAAAAAAAAAAGAAGTCCAGAGAGATCGAAAGAGAGCATGTGTGCATAATGCACTCTGCTGCCATCTATTGGTAACAAAGTTTAATTGTCAGCAAACAGAACTTATGAAGCTCAGTATTTGGAGATTGTCACTCCTCCAGTCTGCCATTCAGAGTAAAGCATGTTGCAAGCCAGTGTTTCATACTACTGACTACTTCTAACCATGTAATTACAGTTATTTTGCAGTTTTTCATTGATTAATATTTTGGAAGTAATAGTCAAAAGGATGTAAAACAAACAATGCACTATGGGTCCTTTTAAAAAGGTGAAAAAAGTACACTTCCATAATGCACTTAAAGTGCTCTATTTTCACGCACTAATGTTGTACTTAACGTACTAAAAATTATACTTTAGTTCTTCTTACGATAATCTATATAAACTAAAAAAAATATTTAGTTACTACCTGTAACCCACTAGTGTATAAAAGATGGGTTACTATCTATACACTACCAAATGTTAGGAATAATTAATATTTTTTTAATGTTTTTAAAAGAAGTCACTTATGCTCACCGAGGGTTCATTTATTTAATACAAAATACAGTAAAAAAACAGTAACACTGTGAAATATTTAATATATATTTATTATTATTTAAATAACATTTATATCATTTTAACTATAATGTGTTAATATTATATTTAAACTTAATATAATTTAAATAAATTTCTATTTCATCATTGAAAATGTGTAATATGTTCAAAGACGTGATGTCCCATTTTGGCGTCCGCATTAAATTACATTCACAAAAGTGATTTACATAAAAAGTATATTAAATGCAAGTGTCTGCTTTAATATTTCAATAACTTGTGAATTTAAAATGTCAAAATATGTGTGAAATAATCGCCATTCAAATGTAAAGCTGTATTAAATTCTAGTTTTGATGCTTGAAAACCTCTTTTCGTCTTTGACTCAATTTCAAATATATTTAAATACATACAAATTTCAATAGAAATGATATTAAAGTATATTTTACAGTATATACAGTAAATGTCTGAATGTAAGAAACATTGAATCTCTTGAAACTATACATTCAGCACAGTTTAACCATATTTCAAAGACAATAGGAGGAATTATGAAATGATAAAATTCAACTAATTGCTTTTAATATACATTTAAACTATAATACATTTTATTTAAATAACAAGCACTTCAGTATGTTCTTTCCATAAGTGCTCTCATAAATATGCTAAAATCTACTTCTTTTACACAGGAAAAGTGCTTGTTTAGGTAACATTTTGACAGTATTTGAGTTTAGTTGTGTTAGTTTGAAGAAAGCACATTGTGCTTATATTTCAGAGTAGGAAATAGTTTCATAGTTTCTCTCTTTCTAACAAACATTTTACGATTCCTAGGAACTCTAATTTTTAGGAAACGCCAATAGACAAAACAGCTTATCCATGCATTCAATTACAAGCCAACCAGATGGACCCGATTTCTAATCCATGGATATATTGACAAAGGTGATGAGAACTGGCCTGTTGACTTGTGTAAGGACTTATTAATGGCTGGTGTTGGACAGGGTGGACAGGGTGAAGTGTTTTCAAATCCTTTAATTTAAATGCACTTGTCTGACATCCAGCTCATGTTGACAGCTGAAGATGTGAACTACATATAGTATGTGTGGACTGGAAAACAGTGGGTGGAAACTCTACACTCAGACAGCCAATAACACGAGAGCGGTTGAAACTTACATGATCTCAATATTTAAAACAAGCGGAAACAAGACATTCTCACAATTACCCAAAGTGAATGTATGGCTGCATGTTGAATGATTAAAACATATCTCCTAATGTTTTGGCAGTCTTTGGACAATAATACAGTCTCGTGAAGTATTTATTTAGAGTTAATAGCCTTCCACAACAGACTCCATTCACATCAAAACATCTGTCATCAGAGTGGAAATTCACACAGACAGTAAACAGCACATCACACAAGGTCACAGCTAACGCTCAGTGGCTTCACACGCAGCTTAAACTGGATTAAATAAAGCCATATTCTATTCTATTCTATTCTATTCTATTCTATTCTATTCTAGTCTAGTCTACTCTACTCTACTCACTCTGTAACAATTATTTCACATATTTTTAAAATAATAAAAGCATCAAACTCTACATAATGATTTACAACTGTTAAACAAAACAAATTTTATATTTGAGCAAATTGTTTGTCTATATTCCAGCTCTGCTCACTCTGTTCATTCCCTCAACCAACTTCACGAAGTGCATTGTGAGAGATTTTTTAAACAGCATTGTAGCTCAAATGAGTTTGCATGAATGCTTCAAAAAATAATTACATAAATATGTGCACTACCATTCAAAAGTACTTATTTTTACCATATTTTTATATATATATATATATATATATATAATTTTTTTTTTTTTTTGAAAGAAATGTCTTATGCTCACCAAGGCTGCATTTAATTGATCGAAAATACAATAAAAACAGTAATATTGTGAAATATTACTTCAATGTAAAATAACTATTTTCTATTTGAATACATGGTAAAATGTCATTTATTCCTGTGATGTCAAAGCTGAATTTTCAGCATCATTACTCCAGTCTTCAGTGTCACATGATCCTTCAGAAATTGCTTAAATATTTGAAATTCATTTTGTAGAGAAATATAAATTGCCTATATGGCTTTAGGGGAGGCTTTGAAAGAAAGAAATTCATTTTTAATTCTGCAAAGATGCATTAAATTAATCAAAAGTGACAGTAAAGACTTTTTACTTGTGACATTACAAATGATTTCTATTTCAAATAAATGTTGTTCTTCTGAACTTTCTATTTATCAAAGAATCCTGATAAAAATGTTTTTACATTTGACCTTTTTTTCCAAGTAGAAAATCTTCAGGTCTTTAAGATCATGGGAAACATAAGTTCAGTCAAGCGTGTCCAAATATTATATTATACTGTATTGTATATTATATTATAAAACTAAGCTTTGTCATTTTCTAAGCTTGCCAAAGAGAAAATGAGAATGAGTTTTAGGTCGCATAATTTATATTTATTTATGTTTTATTTTTTGTGGTAATGGCTCATAGAGTATTCAACCTAGATCGAGGAAAACACATGCTTGGTCTTTACAAAAGTTTTTGATTTGTGAAATATTATTCGACAGTGAGCAGACTGTTGAGAAATTTTGCCGTGTTACTGCCTAATTTATGACACATGGATGTCAAAACGAACAATCAGAGATCATTAACATTCATAACAACACAGTGACATTTTATATTTGCATTAAATGCCATAAGCTTTGGCTCATTAGGAAAGTTCTCCTGTACTTTTAAAGACTATTGATTAGTATGACGTGCACAGTCCACTTCCCTGCCATAAAAACTAAGCATCGTGCACTGTCATGCATATATGTGCATGCAACTGGCTGAGTCAGTTTTAGCAAGATTGCAGGGCATCAGAGAGTCTTGTGGAGCAGAACCACTGGTTAAGCACCATTTGAAACCGACAGCAGGTTTCTTTTGAAATCAGCTGGAGTGGGTTAGCGGATGGGGGTGGGAGTGACATCGCGGCTCAAGTGGCAACATTTGTGCAATTCCAGCGGGACGGGATCGGAGGCCACAGCTGAATCTGTTCTGTTTGATCTGGTCGATGAGAAAGACTGAAGGAGCCAAAGCTACATAGCTGAAACGCTTTAGACGCATGCTGGTTAACTCATGGTGTGAGAAAACAAGACAAATCCCACTGACCCATTCTCTGATCCTTCTTCCTCTTTTCCATTCATCCTTTCATTCGGTTTATCTCCTTCTCCCTGTTATTTTTACTGCGCACCTTTTCCAGGTGTCCGAGACAACCATCTGAGAGCCTATAAGCACTACAGCGACAGCTTCCAAAGCCTCAAGGGTTTATGTGATACCGCTGCTCTGACAGAGACAAGTTTGGGTCTATAAATGGGATTTCACCTTGGTCCAAAAAACACAAACCAAGCAGAGGAAGTTTGTGAGTTGTTCGCTAATAAACGTGAGCATCCGCAGGTCTAATGTGAGCGGTAGGCAGCAAACTTGAGACAAAGGGGGGAGGCTGAATTGGGGACTTCAAGGACCACCTGTTGTAGCACAAGACACTGATATGGCTGTGAACGGTTTCTATGGTTTTAGAAGTTGATTTGGGTCCAGGCCCAGTGGACGCTGACAGAGGGACCGTATCTGCAGCTGTCCCTGTTAATTATACTGTTATCCCGGGTTTGGGAGGCGTCCCAATCAAACTGTGGAGTAGACACAGAGCATGACTTCATTGACTCCACGTACACAGGGAATGGTATCTCCCATTTTGCACTCCTCATAAATGCCTTTGGGTGTGACTGCTTTATCTAGCTCACACCTATAAACTCTGCTGTTCCCACACTGTAAAGCATGCTAAATTACCACCCTCCCCTTTGAAGAGACAAAAAAAATCATGCTTTCGGAAATCATAAAAAGTCATAATTATGACAGAGTATAAAAGTCACATTTCAACATTTTATCTCATCATTTTGTCTTTTTATGTCACGCCTTCGACTTCATCTCATAATGGCTTAGTATGTCATAATTTAAACTTAGCATCATTTTGCTGACTTTGTTGTCAAAGTTATGCCTTTTTTTCATAATTCCATTTTTTTTATTTTAATTATGACCTAGTATCTACAATGCATCTCAGAGTTTTGACCTTTTGTCATAATTTAATCTGTTATGTCATAATTGGTTTTATGCTGCAATTTTGACATTTTATCTCATAATTATGATAATTTTGTCTTTTTATCTCAATTCTGACTTAGTATCTCACAATGTTTACTTTTGTCCTAATTTCGTCTTTTATGTCACAACTGGTTTTATGCCGTAATTTTGACATTTTACCTCATAATCATAATTTTTAATCATTTGGACTTTTTGTCTCAATTATGACTTAGTATCTCATAATGTTGACTTTTTATTTGGTAATTGTTTTTATGTCATAATTTCAACTTTTTGCTTTTTATGTCATAATAATGACTTTTTATTTGATCATTTGACTGTCATAATTTCAGCTTTTTGTCATAATTGATTTTTATCTCATAATTTTGACTATGTCACACTTTTGATAATCTCATAATGACTTAAACGTCATAATTTTTTTTAATCTCATAATTATGACTTAGCATCATTTTGTTAACTTTGTCATAATTATGACTTTTATTTCATTTTATTTAAATTATGACTTAGTATCTCAT
The DNA here is from genome assembly GCA_021397915.2 of Tor tambroides. Taxonomy (NCBI): domain Eukaryota; kingdom Metazoa; phylum Chordata; class Actinopteri; order Cypriniformes; family Cyprinidae; genus Tor; species Tor tambroides. The sequence goes on along the minus strand of JAFVLL020032189.1, from coordinate 37,552 downwards.
AATTTATCTCACAATTTTGAGTTTTTGTAATAATTTAATCTTTTATGTCATAATTGGTTTTATGCTATAATTTTGACATTTTATTTCAAAATTATAATTTTGTCTTTTATCTCATATTGACTTTTTGTTATCATTTCATCTTTTATGTCAGAACTGTTTTTATGCCGTAATATTGACATTTTATCTCATAATTATGATTTTGAATCATTTTGACTTTTTATCTCAAATATGACTTAGTATCTCATAATGTTGATTTTTTGTCATAATAATGACTTTTTTAATGTGGTAATTGTTTTTATGTCACCATTTCAACTTCACACCTCATAATTATGACAGTGGTACTATAGTCATTTCTGTCAAAATAGTGACGTTTTATTTGATCATTTGACTGTCATAATTTCAGCTTTTTCTTATAATTGATCTTTTATGTCATAATTTTGACACTTTGTCTCATAAATATGACTTAGTATGTCACAATTTCAACTTCTTATTTCATAATTATTACTCAGTATCTCACAGTGTTGACTTTTTATGTCATAATTATTATTTACAACTGCATTTTATTTATGTGGCCAAAATGGGCTTTCATACATGAGCTATAAAGATGATATTAGAGATAGGTGCATAAACCCATTGTAATTGTTTTTAATTTGACTCATTTAGTCTAGAAGATCCATTCACGCTGAATTGAAAGCAGCATTTCAATAGAGTCTGGGCCATTCAGTGACATTAAAAGACTTTCCCCAAACGCCAACATTGCTTTGTCTGTTTTTGTTGTCATTGCTAAAAGTAGTCTCCCAGAGCCAGACGTCCGACTTGCGCCATTAGGTCAGAACACTTTGCGGCTTATTCGGTCAATAACTGCCAGGATTTATTTGAAAATAAATATTCCATCATCCTCTACTCACCTACATGTCATTTTAAACCTCTATGACTTACTTTCTTCTATAGAACACAAAATAATATCATTTAATGAACATCCAGCTGGGTGAACTTTAACACCTAGTGGACTGGAGTGTGTAGTGCTAGATGGCACACAGGAGATCAATAATGACTGCCATAATTTTACTGTAAAATTGCTTAAATACTGAGTTTTTATTTATTTAATTTTAATTTTTAACCTTTAAGGGTTGTAAAACTTCAATTTGTATCATTACAGACTGGTTATTCATATGAGGACATAAGTTAAAATAAACTTTATGATCAAATGTGACCCTGGACCACAAAACCAGTCTTAAGTGTCAATTTTTCGAAATTGAGATTTATACATCATCTGAAAGATGAATAAATAAGCTTTCGATTGATGTATGGTTTGTTAGGATAGGACAATATTTGGCCGAGATACAACTATTTCTAAATCTGGAATCTGAGGGTGCAAAAAAATATAAATATTGAGAAAATCGCCTTTAAAGTTGTCCAAATGAGGTTCTTAGCAATGCATATTACTTATCAAAAATAAAGTTTTGATATATTTACGGTAAGAAATTTACTAAATATCTTCATGGAACACGATCTTTACTTAATATCCTAATGATTTTTGGCATAAAAGAAAAATGGATAATTTTGACCCATATAATGTATTTTTGGCTATTACTACAAATATACCCCAGCGACTTAAGACTGGTTTTGTGGTCCAGGGTCACAAATATGTTTTAATGATAATAATAATAACATTAAAACTATTACCTGAATGCTGGTGTTACTAAACCATTCTCATGTAGGCCTGCCTGATTGTTCATTGTGCATGTTTTTACATTTAAAAGTTCCCAACATACATCTGACATAAGATGCATCCTTGAGAGATAACTTTTGAGCTGACATGAATTATTAATGCTATCTCTAACTGAAGCTCACAACTGATAGCAACCCTTAAGCACTCTAACCAACTCTAGATACAGTATATATGAAAGGAGCAGTGTATGGTCAGACCACAAAGTTACAAGCGTCACACAAAATATATATAGTTATTATTAGCTGCTTTTGACTTGTTCAAAACTAAACTAAAGTTACTATGGTTCTCATTAATGTTGTTGTTTTATACTGGGGACCCACAGGGCGTGATTAGTCCTTCACTGCCAAAGTTTGTTGCCACCAAAGCTGAAGTTTTCAGACGGAACTTTTTCACCACTAGATGGCAGCATGTACGTGATTACTCACATTTAGTTGTTACAAAATAATAAGAATCTGTACAAAATATCAGACAACCCACCAAAATACAGTGGACTACAGCACTAAGTACCTTAAAATATTTATCATAAACCAATATTTATTTTTTACTCATAAAATAATAAGAGGGTGTTGACTGGGATAAGGTCACAAGCAGTTGCCAGAGAATGGCTGTGCTTTCTTGCTTTCAGGGTCCGGTTCCTTAAAACATATTTCTGCTGTGCATATTCATACACATAATGATGCCTATTTGGCTGTCGTGTTCTCATTAAAGACACTGGTAAGTAATTATGTATATCGTTTTATGTAAGATGTTACGCGTTGACGTAAAAGAAAAATGAATCACTGAATCGATTCTTTGAAATGAATTGTTCGTAAGAACCGATTACCGGAATGACTCGGGCTTCTCGTCACTACTAGTTTTTTTTTTTTTTATTGCAAAAAAAATGTAGAAATATACAAGAACAGGGAAACAAGACATGAATATATTCCTACAAAGAACAATCATAAAAATAAAAACAGAAAAACAAATATTCCGGATTTGCGTACATCCAATTATGGAATTACTCGTCACTACTAACGTTAGTCATATCAGAAAATGTCCTTTTTGACTCTCCGTAGTAATTTTAACGCTCACGTGATCACAACAACAAAAATTTACCGCGAAAACTGTCTGCGAGTACATTGGAAATTTAGCTAGCTAAGACTTAATCCCCCATCCCCCCCTCAAAATATCTACAGCTTTCAGTTACAAACATATTTACAATGTTCTGCGAAAAGGCAGTCGAGCTTATTAGAGAACTTCATCGGATGGGCGACGGTCAGCTGCCCGCCTTTAATGTAAGTAACGTTACAGCGCTTCCTACAGTTATCGTACATTGCGGTGTTTAATAATTCCCATAGTTTCAGCAGTTGGTAATAATTGTCAATAACATTTCAAAACAAAGTCATACCGGTTTGTCTTGGGGGGGTTTTCCACAGGAAGACGGTATTCGGCAAGTCCTGGAGGAAATGAAGGCTCTGTACGAACAGAATCAGAGTGATGTGTAAGTGTGTGTTCAGCTCTTTAAAGCTTTGTGTGTCTTATTAGTTTAGCATGGCAGGATCAGTGCAGTGTTGTTATTGATAACTAAAACCATTAGAAATCGTTTTCTTTCATTGAAATAAAATAAATATTAGATGTGAAAATGAAAATATCTTTGCTAGCTGAAATAAAATGTTAAAGTACTTAAATTACTTCAACTAAATAAAATTAAAATTTCAAAGAAAATAAAATGATCGAAATTGAAAAAAGAAAGCTAAGCAAAATTATTTTTTAAAAAGTAGTATATGAAACAAATGACTAAAAAAGCAGTTACTTAAACTTATATTTAAAAAGTCAATAAATAATAAACAAATAATAAAGTTAACTAATAAAAAATACTATAATAGCTTGCTGTGATTTAGTTTATAAAGCCATTATAGTCTTTATAAAACTGTTATTTTTTGTATTTGTAGGAATGAGGCAAAGACAGAGGGCAAGAGTGAGCTGATACCAACCATCAAGTTCCGGCACAGCTGCCTGCTAAGAAACCAGCGCTGTATCGCCGCTTACCTGTGAGGGATTCACTGGATTCTTCTCCTATCCATCATCCAGTGCACTCTTGACAGGTGCAATCAAACCCATCTCTCTTTCTTTCCACAGGTATGATCGCCTCCTGCGAATCCGTGCTCTCAGATGGGAGTATGGCAGTGTTCTGCCCACCACCATTAGGTTTCATATGTGTGCTGAAGAGGTGGGCCTGCTTGTCTGTGTCATGTTAACATGTCACATGTATTTTTGTGGTCTGTGGCTGACGTGTAATTTAAATGCTTATAAATCAGATGGAGTGGTTCAATCAGTACAAAAAGTCTTTGGCAACCTATATGAGGTCAATAGGGGGAGAGGAAGGTTTGGACATAACACAGGATATGAAGCCCCCTAAGAGTTTATACATCGAGGTGAGTGCAGTGTTATTTTAGTAGAAATGGGAAATTAATATAGTTTGTATTATTTTTTAAGTTCTTTTTGTTTTTATATTTTCCATTTTTAATGTAAAATTTTAGCAATTTTGTTTTTGTCATTTATTATATTAATATTTTAAATGTCTTTTAAAATAAGTTTTAGTTGATTACATCAAAAAATGTTGCTTTGTAAACTAGCTGAAATAAATGTTCATTTAAATTAAAACCTTAAACTTATTTTATTTCAAAGAAACAAAAAATGGTTTTATTATGGTTTTTACTATAATAGAACTGTAGATGAGTGGTCACAGAAATATAGGATCTCTGGAAATAATAGAAATGTGAAAGAAATTGGTCAGTGCATTTCAATACACTCGCTCTTGTTGGTCAGTTAGAATCATAAAATACATTTGTCACAAAAACTCTGGCTCATATTAACCACAAAAGTCTTTTTAAAAATGTAGAAATAAAGCCAATTTTTAGAACTTGAAGAATTGTTACATTTTGACATTATACCCATAGCAGTTAAGCACAGTCTACTGTTGAATTCTCATTACTGTAATGGTAAACACATCTCCTTTTACTGTAAATATTATATAACAGTAATATTTGTTGTAATATCTTGTAAAAACATTACAGTAAAATTACTGTTCAGTAATTAGAATGCTTAAAATATGTAAAAAAATAAAAGCAAAAAAAAAAGTGAAACATTATTTTATGGCAAAAATACCAGGACGTGTTTTTTTTAATAAATTGAATTCATCCATTTAACTAAATATAGAGTAACATTATCAGCACTGATGTACCATTTCCTTCCCATTCAGGTGCGCTGTCTTAAAGACCATGGCGAATTTGAAATAGATGATGGCACTGTCATTCTGTTGAAGAAAAATAGCCAGGTAACTATACTCTTAAAGGGATCACCTTCAGTTGCTGGTCCCCATTGATTTGCATAGTGTTTTTTTTTTTCCATACTATGGAACTCAATGGGGACCAGCAACTGAAGGTGAACTATACCTTTAAGAGCATTTTTAAATCAGACTAGAAGAACTGCTCTTTTTATATACATATATATATATATATATAGCTATATAGCTTAACACATTTCACCCTTTCTCTCTTCACAGCACTTTTTACCCAGATGGAAATGTGAGCAGCTTATTCGGCAGGGAGTATTAGAGCACGTCATCTCCTAACAACAAGCAGCTGTATTGTGGATACTTTCCTTCACATTCTTTTTGATGTTATAACTTTAAATTAGAGTGAATAATCTAATCAGAAAGCAACATATGTACACAGGTAAAACTTTACTTGGTCACATTCTTTACAGTGGTACATGATGCATTTACGAAAGAGGTGTCACAATTTCATCTCCCAAAAGTTAGCCAGCTCCTTTAAACGAGGTGTACATCATAAGAGACATCTGCAACACTTACAATAATTTATATCAAAGTGGACATTAGTGCATCATGATTGACCATTGTGCAATTATATAGTATTTGTATCAAAACTGTACATTTTGTGAATACTGTGCTTTTGGTTATTGCACCACAATGGGCATTAAAACTGCAGTAAAAAGAACAAGTCCTTTTTTGTTTTACTAGCAAATATTGAAGCCAACAGATTTGCAAGAACGCTTGCGGTTTGTACCCTACATCACAGTGAACAACTGAAGGAATGTGTAACGCTCTGTCCTTAACAAATGATCAAATCTCATACTACAAAAGTCTTGTTCACTGGTATTTGTTTGCCTCTGAAGAGACCATTAACTTAAACCTTCATTCTCTTTATAATCTTGAAAACAGCACGATTTAATACAATATGCTGTTACAGTAACTCTAAGACTTTGCATTATCTGTGCTTTCATTTTAACACTAGGATTGCACCAAAAGACAAAAGTGCACCAGCGGGTGGGACTTCACAGTCCAGTACAACAGATAAAGGCTCATAATGGAGTGAAACAAGTCTAAGCTGTGAGGGATGCTGGGGCGATTTTACGTAGCAGTTTATTAAGGGCAATCACTTTCTCCTCCAGGAGGAAGGACTTCTTCTCTGCACTCTTCTGCCTCTGCTCCGTCACCTGAAGAGCCTTCATGAGCTGAGAGTTTTCCACATACAGGTCCTTTAGCAGCAGATCTGACTTGGCATTTTTGGCCAGCTATGGGGTGAAAGAAGTTAGAGACATGATTGTCACTGTATAAAATAGCTTAAAATAACTTCAGCATACTGAACTATTTCTGAAGTTCTTAGTATGTATATTGCAGTATGGATGACATGCTCAGTTCACCTACATTTGCCAAACTGGGCAAAAAGACACTGTATCCCACAATGTCAAGTGCTTGATCTTTTATTTCCTGAGTGAACTTTCATTAGTTATAGGGCTACCAAATTCCGTATTTCTATTAAATTAAACATTAAAATTAAAGAAATAAATCACCCAAAAATGAAGATGTGCTTACAATTTTCTCACCCCCGGACTATCCAAAATGTAGATGAGTTTGTTTCTTCATAAGGACAGATTTGGAGAAATTTAGCATTACATGATTTGCTCACCAATGGATCCTCTGCAGTGAATGGGTGCCATCAAAATGCGAGTCCAAACAGCTGATAAAAACATCACAATAATCCACAAGACAAGTCCTTCAAGACCTTTTTAACTTCCAGCTACAAGTCCTCAATACATAATATTGCTTTTAATACATAATAGGACAACTGGGGATGGAATTTTCATTGGACATAAAATTATGGACTCATATTTTGGCCAGAAGCAACAGTTTAAAGTTAATATGCCTTGATGATGGGTTTGTTTCTTACAAACACTGATCTTTTCACTTCACATGATGTTAACTGATGGACTGGAGTCGTGTGGATTATTGTGATGTTTTTATCAGCTGTTTGGATTCCCATTCTGACGGCACCCATTCACTGCAGAGGATCCATTGGTGAGCAAGTGATACAGTAAATGGTGATGCTAAATTACTCCAAATCTGTTCTGATGAAGAATCAAACTCACCTAAATCTTGGATGGACTGAGGGTGTGTGAATTTTCAGCAAATTTTCATTTTTGGGTGAACTATCCTTTAACCATATTTAAACTATAGAATAGTAAACATTATGCAATATTTAGTAAGTTAGCATTTAGTTTCAAAAATATCCATATTTTCTAAATGTGGTTTTAATGCTGTTAGTTTCTGGTTACCTGTTCTTTTAGTTGGTTGACTTTCTCTTGCAGCATGACACGGGTGTTTTTCAGCTTGACCTCTACCTCATCCATACGCTCCTGCATACTCACCATCAATTTCTCATATTGCTCCTGTTGTTTGATTTAATAGTTTGTTACTAAAAATATACTTGAAATAAATGATTCAATGCTAAAATGTATAATAAGCATGTTCACTCCCTGCTGATGTACCTGCTGAAGGCCCATCTGAACACTGGCCTGTTTGGCCTGAGAGCGAAGCAGATCCTCTAAATCCTGCGTCCTGTGGTGTTGCTCAGTCAGTTGAGTTTGCAGATGAGCCAAGTGCTCCCGGGTGCCAGAACCCACCTGTTCCCTTAGTTCCTGCACCTCACGTGCATGCTGAGCTTGGACCAGCGACAGAGCGCTATCCGCCCTTAATGCCTAAACCACATCATCAAACACAAAAGTGAGACCAAACACATTGATAAGCAAATCTCAATCAGTGAGAAGCTTGAAAATGATCTCCAAACCTGTTCGTCTGCCTCATGTTTAGCGGTCTCCAGCTCTGCCTGTTTGTTCCTCAAAGTGAGGCACTCATGTGTCAGCCTCTGAAGTTCCAGCTCCTGAGTCTGCAGTTGAGCCACCTAGAAATATAAACCCAGCATATCAAAGATTTCTGAAGGATCATATGACACTGAAGACTGGAGTAATGATGCTGAAAATTCAGCTTCGCTATCACTGGTATAGATGACATTTCAAAACATATTCAAATACTAATTTATAAATTGTATTAATATTTCACAATGTTGCAGTTTTTTACTTTATTTTTTTCCCTGTCGTAGAGATTGAATACAAAAGGACATTCCTGCAATTCAAAGGTCATGGGTTCGATTCTCAGTGAATGCATGAACAGATCTAAACATTGGATGCAATTAAAGTCATTTTGGATGAAAGCTTTATGCATGAATGTAAATGCATTCCAAAATGTTCTCTAGAAATAAAACAGGGAGCAATTAGGGGCAGCTTCTCCTGAGAAAAATCCACTGCAAAAGCAATTTATTGTTCTTGACTAACCTTTTTACGAAGTTCCTCGTTCTGTACTCGCAAACTCTTGCACTCCTTCTGCAGGACACTGACTGCTGTCTCCTCCTGAAGCTTGTGGGTCTGATGTAACTGCTCCTTCTCTTTATGCAACTGACGTATGCTCTCCTCAAGCTCCTGGACCTTGTGTTTTACAATACTTACAAGTTATTTTTTTATTATTGCTGAATGACTGTATGTACAAAGATGCACAAAGATCTTTGTTGACCTTTTCCTGTGTCTGTTGAAGCATCTTCTGATGTGTGGCTGACTCCTGGACGTGAACATCCTTTTCTTGCCACATAGTCAAGATCTGGGAGTTGAGCTGCTCTATCTGAGTTTCTGATTTGCGAAGAGATTCCTGAAGATTCTCCAGCTGCAACCAACACAAAGCATGTTTCAGCATAAACATGTCTAGTAGCAGAAATATACTCAGAAAAAGCCTCAACATGTAACCTTCTGCTCTCGGTCTGCCATTTCCTTCAGCAAACGCTCCTTGTCTTGCTCTAGTGCTTGGTTTTTCAGAGTCTGACTGTTCAATGCAGACTCAACCACCGTCAAATGCTGGAGCTGAAGAAAAAAAGAAAAGAAAAATCACAGTTTCCTGCCAACTTTGAAAATTTATTATATCCTACAAAACGAATCCATACTGTCTCCTTGGCAGTTTTAAGCTTCCTCTCTAGAAGCTCCTTCTCTTTCTGCCACTGTTCCTGAAGCATTAATGTGTTGCTCTTCTGCTGTTGAAGGGTTTCCTGCAGCTGTTTGTAGGATGCAGCTGCCCCATCGTTCTCCTGACACACCTGTGCAAGCCTGTCAGTCAGTGTCTGCACTGCTCTCTGATCAGTAGACAGTCGGGAACTCAGTTCAGCGTTCTCATTGCTAAGCTGCAGGTTTCTCGCACTGAAGTCAAGCACCTCCTCTCGAAATCTGGAATTCTATGTTGGAAAAATAAAACAATTGGTAGGAGCAGCAACTAATGGTTTGCAACCATTTCGTTTTTATAATGTGACATTTAACGGGGTATTTAACAAGAGAATAATAAAAAAAAAAAAGAATGAATTGGAACGTAAACAGTGGTTTCTTTATGACAGCTGGTTGGAGAGACTGAAGTCATTGAAAATGAAAAGTTGTTTTAAAGGTGGAGCAAGTTAAGTATTTTAATGAAATACCATGAACACAAACTTTTCTTTGGAATAATGTAGACGGCTGTATATTTTAGAATAAGACCAGAAATAAATATTAAGAACAGTGTTGGGAGTAACACGTTACTTTTAAATTAACAAGAAAATATCTGAGTTACTTTTCAAATAAGTAACGCAAGTTACTTTGTTTTCCTATTCATTCACTGACACCTTTCCTGTCCCTGTGTTGAGAGAAATTGGGAGTATTTGCAGAGGCAGAGGCATTTTCTTCAGCCTGAGGCTTATTCATTTCACTCTTGGTGTGACAGGGCCTTTACAGTCACCAGAAATATAACTTTTGGCGTTTCTGTTATTAAAAATAAATAAGCAATTCCAACTCAGGTGACAAAAAGTAATGCAAAAGTAACGTAATGCATTCCGGGAAGTCGTGGCCTAATTTGGGTTAGCGAGTCGGACTCGTAACCCAAAGGTTAAGAGTTCGAGTCTCAGGTCCGGCAGGGATTGTAGGTGAGGGGAGTGAATGTCCAGCGCTCTCTCCACCCTCAATACCACGACTGAGGTGCCCTTGAGCAAGGCACCGAACCCCCAACTGCTCCCCGGGCGCCGCAGCATAAATGGCTGCCCATTGCTCCGGGTGTGTTTTCACGGTGTGTGTGTGTGTGTTCTCTGCTGTGTGTGTGCACTTAGGATGGGTTAAATGCAGAGCACAAATTCCGAGTATGGGTAACCATACTTGGCCACATGTCACGTCATTTCCACTTTCACTTCCACTTTCCATAAAAAGTAACTAAGTAACGCAATTAGTCACTTTTTTATGGAGTAACGCAATATTGTAATGCATTACTTTTAAAAGTAACTTTCCCCAACACTAATTAAGAATAGGGTCAATCTGAATTTGAGATCCATGCTATCAATATTTTTCAAGCACTTACCTCTTTCCGTAGCCTTTCCTCTTCCTCTCGATTCTTCATATAGTCTCTCTCCATCTCCTCAAGTTTCCTCCTAAATATAGTGAAGCAGGATTTGCTTTTGCTAAATAAAACGGCAAAATAAAACGTGGATAGTTGACAAGTCAATGATTTCTTTACCTCTTTTTGTTGAGCTCCTCCTCCAGCGACCTGACATCCTGCTGTAAAACAGCAAGCCTGTCTTTTAGTGCACTGTTTTCAGAAGTGACCTCATCAAGTTGAGTCCTAGAAATTGGAAACCAAAATATAGAGGTCAGCTCTTCATAATAATCTTACCCGCCTCTGCACTTTTAGGCAGCTTAGTACAGAAAACAATATAATTTCAGGAACAACTACTATTTTTTTTTTTGTAGCTAGATTTTCAAAAAAAAAAAGGTGCAAAAGATTAGGGCGGCAAACACGATGTAATACTATTAATACATTTAAAAGGATGCAAGGACACACCTTCAATCAGAATACAGTAACTTATTAATAGTGAGATTGCATGCATGTCAGTGACATCAACATCATTCAGTTAGTGAGCTGCAGCATGAGGCTTGAACAATCAAAGCATATGTCTACGGTTAATGAAATCTCATTGTGTGAAACATTCTTGGACAAACATGAAAGTAGTGAATGGTCAACTCTGGCATCCATACGGAAGAAACGGCGATTGGATCAATGCAGCAATGGTTAGTCTTGGTTCTGTTTCGACGGTCATCTACCAGCTGGAGAACCACAAACCTGTGGGGATTGGCCATCTCTTGTTCTAAAGCCATGACAAGCTCCTCCATCTCCAGAAGCTGTTCTTTCATATGGCTCTTCTCACTTTCAAAGGCCTCCTCCATGTGCTGAAGCTCTGTTTGGGAGTCCATCAGCGATTGCTGTAGCTGGTTGGTGGTATTGTCGGTTTCCTCCCTCAGAGAGCACAACTCTCGTTCTTTGTCCTCCAACTGGTTGGTCAAAAGTTGAACCTGACCAGAGAGGTGAGAGACTTTCTTAAACAGGTTCATCTTCTGCTGAACCTCGTTCCAGAGCAAATCCATCTCTTCGGCTTTGGCTTCAAGCTGACGATTGAGTTCCAGCATTTGATTGTCTTTGCATTGCAGTTCCAGTGCAAGTTTATCTGCGTACTCTTTGAGTTTGGTAGACTCTGTCTCCATTTCGACAATCTGAGATGAAAGCTGGTCTACAAGTTTCCGGTAGCTAGAGTTTTCTTGTTCAAGACGTCTTGTCCCTTCTTGCTCTGAGTTTAGACAGGCTTGGAGCTCTTCAGCCTTACCCTGCTCCACACGAAGAGAGCCTTGAAGTTTTTGCTCCATCATGTGCATTTGATCCCACTCTTCAGAGAGACTGTTGATCTGTGTTTGTAGCTGTTTGAGAACCTCACATTGACCCCTGAGCTCCTCTATGAGTCGATCCCGCTCCATCTCCACAGCATTTAGCTCAGAAGCCTGTCTTGTAAGATCGTCATCTCTGGTTTTCAGTGCCTCATGAGTTTTGGCCAAGTTTTCTTGAAGCTCCACAAGTTCTTTCTCTTGTTCTTTCAGCTGAATTTGCTGCTCACCAAACGCAGTAGATAGATGACTACTGCTTCCCTGCATCATTTTGATCTCCTTCTGCCAGGTTTCAGATTTGGTCCTCCAGTTCTCCAGCTCTTTAGTCAACTGAGTAACTCTATCAAGAAGCTCCTGTTCCTTCTCTTTTTCTTTCTCCTTTAGATCTTGAATACTTCTGTCTGTTTCTTTCTGTAGTTGCTCCTTCTGCTTCAGAAGCTCTTGCTTCTTTTCTCTCTCGGCTTTAAGCTTTTGCTCTAGCTGAGAGAGCTTACTGCAAAGCTTTTGTTCTTTCTCATTTCTGATTTCCATTTCCTTCTCTTTGGCATGGAGTTCTGTAGTCAAATGCTGAATGAGGGCATCTTGAGCTTTCATGGAAACCGTGTTGTCTTCCAGCTGAACACACATCTCTTCCAGCTTATCTTCTAGCTGTTTTTGTAGTACGAGCAGCTCCTCCTCAGCCCTAGATGCAAGCTCTACCTGAGCTTCCATGAACTGGATGTGTTCTCCTAGCTTCCTGACCTCCTCTTGGTGTTCCTCCTCCAGTTTCTTCCTTTCCTGTGCCACCCTGCTGCAGATCTGAGCTTGCTCTTCACTCCAGCGCTCGGTGCTGAGGAGACGCTCCCGGCGCGCCTCCTGTTCCAGCTCCTGAACTCTTGACTCCCACGCACCAACTTCTCTGCGATGCTGCTCTGATTGCTCCTGCAGACGGCTGCGCTCGAGGTGCAGCTGGTGGAGGAGGCTGCGCTGAGCCTCGCTGTGTTGTGCCTTCATGTGCAATAACTGCTGCTCTGCTTTCTCCCTGGGACACAGCAACATGCTAATATGTCTAAAGTCTAAATTCATGGCAATGTCATGGATAACAAGGGAAAATCTACTTTCTCCTTACAGGCAGGTTGAACTTACAGTTAAACACACCTTGTACGATATACTATATCTATATGAAGCATGGATATTACTTTTCACTGAAAATGCATCTAAAATAAATTGTACCATATTTTCTGGAATATAAGTAATTTTTTATCATCTGAAATATACTTAATGCAATTAAAATGTTTATGATATTTATAATGATCGCCACTCAGTTCTCGTTTTGCTCTCAGCGGAGGCGGACGCATATTTTCTCTCTCCCTGTCCTCCCCCTTATCTTCCCTGCTTGCTCTCTTGTCTCGTCTATTGTTACTCTCATATACAGATATGCATTCACCTCCCCACCCCCGATCCATCGCCTCCGTCGCTTTGTACCGCCAGCCTGACAAGCGGGTCCGTGACCAGCGCTACACTGGCTGCAGGACCGGATGGCCGTTTGCCGGAGCTGGATCACCTCCCCTGTTGCAAAGTTGTGTGTCTATGTTGTATTGATTATGTGCTTTTTGTTGCTGAGGTGTTTTTCCTGTTCTCACACTGTACTCCCCAAGGAGAATAGTCTGGGGGTTATTTTTTTCTCCTCCCCTTCCTCATGTTATGCTGTATTTTTCTTCAACTCCCTGTCTTCCTGTCCTGTCTACCCCCATTGTCATATTGTATGTATGTTGTGTATGTATGGACAGGTTGATGGCTAATTTCGCTGGTACTTGTGACTAGTGACAATAAAGGGCTACTACTACTACTACTACTACTACTACTAAATTTAGTTTAATACTTGCATTTTTCATTCCAATTTTTTTCTGACTACTGTTAAGTTTAAAAGATTTGTTGTGGAGTCAGGGGAACTAAAATACATGTTTATAGTATTTATCATGTTTGTAAATGTTTTGTTTTAGTATTTACATTATTTCTGAATGTAATAATAAAATGTGACTAATACACAAATGTATTATTTGTGGCGGTTTTTTCTCAACAATGCAATTTTGACCTGGTGTGATTTACAGGCAGCTGCAACTTATTTTCTGAAAAATAGGGTAAATGGGTGAATCTCACCAAGCCTATCAAGAATATTCCTATCAATTTGCATCATTATTTTTACAACTTTTTAAAAATTATTATGTTAAACACAATTAAGCACATTTCTCCTCAATTCTCATTACTATAATGCATTCAAATGTTTTTTTATGAGTGTGTTTTAAATTCACATTGTTTTCAATGATGATTCTCATTAAATTCACCAAACTGTAAAACATTATTTTTTATACTACTGTAAAAATATTTTACTGTTTTTGTTAAATCATCAGTTAAACTCAATACAACAAATACTACCTACAATGATGTATGAACACCTTTACAATCAAAATAATATATTTTTTCCACATTACAGTAAATAGAATGAAATATTTTAGTATTACTGAAATGAAAATTATTATAAAATAAATATAATTTATTTGAGGGAGAGAGTTTTTTTTTTTTTTTAATTGACAGGTTTAAAGTTACAGAAAATAATATACTGTTTCTTTCTGTATTTTATCACTAAAGAGTCCTTAAGACTGTCTCAGCATTGACAAGCCATTTGTCTTCTCACATGGTAGCTCTTTTCTTTTCTAATGAGTACGACTAATGTCGACAAAGGATGAGCGGCACCTAATCCTTTACCAGACCATTCGAGCGACACTTACCTAACAAGCAGCACTTGCTGGTCCATCTTGAGCTTGAGTTCTGCCTCTAGCTGATCTTTCTCTGAGGTGAGACGCAGTACGATGTTACTGATCTCACGAGCGTAGTTCTGCTCCAGTTCTGCCTGTTCCCGTTGAATTCTCCGCTCATGCTCTGGACCCCAGGCTCCTCCTGAAGTCTTACCCCTCAGCTCTGCTTCCAACCTTTCAACAGCCTGACACATTTTCTCTGCCCGCTCCTCTGCCTGAACCTTCAGGTCCTCCAACTCACTGATCTCCATCTTAAAGCTCTGCGAGATGTCCTTCCGCTCAACCTCCATATTCTGCCGCATCAGCTCCATACTGCGCTCATAGAAATTGACCTGTTGAAACAAAATTAAGCTTTTCCCCTTAGCTCTGACTGTTCGAATCTAAATTGAATCTAATCTAATTTGCAAAGGGTACCTGTAACAAACCTATTTCATGTTTCCATGCCTGTACCTTAGTCTCCAGTTGGATCTTCAAGTCCTGGACCTCTCTCTCGTATTTCTCTTTCATCTGCTCCATGGCCAGTTCTGTCTCGATGCTCACAGGAGGAGACAAACTCTCCAAGGAACCCAAAACTGAAGAGACACACCAAAGCAAACCATGACATGTGTATGGATATTCCTTAAGGAAAGGATAACTTTGTTTTTATAATTCCTCACCATTCTTGTCAGTGACTTGGAGCTTCTTTCTGACCTGAGGCGATGTACCTTTCTTCATTTCTGGATCATCTGCAGAACAAAATAGATAGGATGAGCGGTTCATTCAACAGTTTACTAAACAGGTATATAAACTTAGGTACAGCATGGCAGAGATGTGTGAGATGTAGAAAGGTAAACTTGATGGCTAATTGAATTTCTAATTCAAAATTTTTGTAAAATTCACCAGAATCCGATTCAGTGGTTAATGCTCTTCGGCTTGACCAGTCATGACCAGACAGGCTGCTCCTGGATCGTCTGGCTCTCCTTCCTGAGCCCTGAGATTTCAACAACTCCAGCTCTGAATGCAACTCGTCATTCCTGTCCTGCAACTCCTGTATTTAGTGGGGCGGAGACACAGAGTCATGTACACAAGTAAAACTATTTTTTTCTGCATTTCTTGAAACAAAGGTATTGTAATACAGAGGTGAAATGTGTAATTTCTAAGTCACAAGCATCACCAAATGGAACTGCAAAAATTACAAATGGTTTACTTATAGTTGCCACTGTAAATATTTGGAAAAAAACATCAAATTTATACACTGCTGTTTATAAGTTTGAGATCAGCAAGATTTTTAATGTTTTTTAAAGAAGTATCTTTTGCTCATTAAGGATGCATTTATTTGATCAAAATAGAGAAAAAACAGAAATATTGATAAATATTAGAGTAAATCATTCTGATTTATTATCAATATGTTGATTTATCAATTTTTTTTTTTTTTTTGGAACCTGTGATTTTTTTTCAGGATTCTTTGATGAATAAAATGTTCAAAAGAACAGCATATTCGAAACAGAAATCTTTTCTAATAATATTTCTTTACTATCACTTTTTATCAGTTTAACACATCCTTGCTGAATAGAAGTATTCATTTCTTTAAATTCTTTAAAAAAATGACTGATCCTAAACTTTTGTTCTGCTTTAAGCTTAAAAATATGTATAGTTTTATATACATTTATAAATATTAAAAAAAAATTCTTAAAATGGCAAGACACTCCAGGTGAATAGGGTAAAAAAAAAAAAAAATACTTCCCCTAGTTGATTGATTACATTAAAAACTGCTAACATTTTTGGAATAAATAGTCCAAAAATCTCAACACTGACCAATGCATGAAAAAACAATGCTTTTGCCAGTAGTGTCTTGCCTTAAATAACCTTGCTAAGGCCTTCTGTTAGTTTTAGTGCATTAGCATAAGGTTGCTAGGGTTTTTTTGTGAATGGTTCCTAAGTGGTTACTTACCGTCTCAAGTCAAAAGATCAAAACTAATGGCACAACTTCCTCAAAAAGTTGCACAATTAAAGCTGCCCATTAAAGCACCATGAATTGCAGGATATCTAGCATAATGACCAAAAAGGACACTTAAATACAATGCACAATGACAGGGCTGACTTCATTATTTACTCCAGCATTGCTCATACCCTGCATTGCTGCTCGTACTCCTTAAAGATCTCTGAGAAGTGCTCTTCTTGATTCAGCAGTCCTGTGCCATTTGGATCAATGCCACCATACTGTTCATTAAAACAAGCATAGATCAATTATCATTACTGTTCTTAGAGAGCGAACCTCATAAAGGATATGATTCACAGCATATAGAGGTCTCACCTTGTCCTGCAGCAGATGATTTAGATCTTTCTGTAGTTTAGAGATGGTGCTCTCGGCTTCAGACAGCTTCTCCTTCAGGACGCTGACCTCCTCCTCCAAACGACTGTTCTCCTGTAACACACAGCTAGAGTTATTTAACCTGACACCACACTGACATGCTCAAAGAAACATACACCTCTAACCATGACAGATCACCTCATGCTCTGTAGCTAAGAGCAGGATCATCATGAAACTTAAGTCAGTATGATTGCAAGGGAATTAAAGGAGGGACAGTAAGGAAATTGTAATACAATACAAACATTCTATAGATACAGTTATGGTATAATTAAACTATTCCCGACTTGAATATTCAATGGCAAAATACAAAACTGTGGAATATATATATATGTATATAAATAAGACTCTTTGTAAACACATTTTTTATTCATGTGTTTAACAACTTCTTTATGAAAAAATACTATAAGATTGCAAAACAGAATAAAGGAGAATCAATTTAAACTATAATGTTTAACAAATTTAAAGTTAATTTTTAAATATGTACAATAAATATTCATTTTATTGCAGCAATGTTGTGTGAGTGTTCTTATTTTACAGTGAGTTTACCACAGGTGAGTGATCACCTACAACCCCTTAACCATTAAACATGGTAAAGTCAATGTAAAACATGTCCTCAAGTGGTGTATTGTTAAAAAACTGCCGAAAACGGCAATATAATAAACAACACTCATGTTAAATAATTACTTACACTACTAATAATAATTGGAATAAACAATTTACCTGTCAAGCAACAGTTTATTAGTGTAACTGTAGGCTATTTATTATTGCCAGCAAACAAAATAACAATGTGGCACTTTAAAATACAATACTTTAAAACAAATTTTCATAGAATTCATAGTCAGAATGATTCACTTTATAGTTACACATTACTGTTCAAAGGTTTTTGGTAGATCAGTTTTTTAAATGTTTTTGTCTCTTATGCCCAGTGCTAAAAATACAGCAAAAACAGTAATATTGTCAAACATTATTGCAATTAAAATAATTGTTTGCTAGCTTAATATATTTTAAAATGTCATTTATTCCTGTGATAGCTAAATTTTCAGAAGCCATCAATGTTAAAAAAGTTAAAAACTACTCAATGTCATTAATGTTAAAAACAGTTGCAGCTTAATATTTGATGGACACTGTGACATTTTTCAGAATTCTCTGATGAAGAAAATTATATATATATATATATATATATAAAACACCTTACTAACCTAGAACTTCAGAATTTTTAAACAGCAGTGTATTTTAAGAGCAAAGACCAAAGAGAATACTACTACTAATAATAATGTCAGTGGTCACCTTAGCAGCAGTGCAAATGTCCTCCTGAAGGCTAACGTCTTGAGCCCTGAGCAGTTCCAGCTCCTCCTGGAGTCTCTTCCTCTCCTCCTCTACCTGCTCTAGAAGCACCTCGCTTTCATACTCTGATTCGCTCCTCAGTGCCGTAAGTTTATCCCGGAACTCCTGCTCCAGACCCCTGTGTCAAACAAACAGAATGGACAGTGACACTGTAGTGCACTTGCATGCATCTTCATCAGATGTGATTATATGACTACAGGAGAGCAGCCATACTTGATTTTGGACTCATTGAGAGACTCCATGGTTGCATGGCGATCATCCACCTCTCTAACCAGCTGTAGGTTGCGGCGGTCAGCCAGTTCCAGGTCCGTCTTGGCTTTGTCCCTCTCCTGGCAGGCCTGGTCTGCCACGACTCTATAGAGTTGGAACACAAAACCACCATTGCATGAGAATCTCATTCATTCTGATGCACATTTTTCACAAGTAACAGCTGTTAACCATGCAAAAACATTTATCGAACAAAGTAAAGCCACTGTGCAGTTGCAATGTCTAAAAACTTTAAATAAAGAATAGTGATGGACACAGTAACATTACATGTCCTCCAGGTGGAGACAAAACCAAACAGCACAGAAATTCAGGTGAAGAGGCATTTTATCCCAATAATCAGGGAGAGAGAGAGAGCTGATTTTTAAGATATAAAATCATAAAATGTATCTTGATTTAAGATATAAAATGTAAAAATAGTAATAAATCATGTTCTGTAGTTATTTTAATTAAAAACAGACACATAACAGTAATTTGAAAAGGTAAAATTGTCCTGAAAATAATGTCACAAAACAATGTGCATATATATGTAATGCTCACCAAGGTTACATTTATTTGTTCAAAAACAGCAAAAACGGTTATATTGCGAAATACTATTACAATTTGAAATGTTTTCTATTTGAACACATTTTAAAATGTTATTTTTTTCCTGTGATGCAAAGCTGAATTTTCAGCATCATTACTCCAGTCTTCAGTGTCACATGATCCTTCAGAAATCATTCTAATATGCTGATTTGCAGCTTAAGAAACATTTTATTACCAATGTTGAAAGCTGTTTTTTAATATTGCTTTTTCATAATTTTCGTGAAAACTGTGACACACTACTATTCAAAAGTTTGAGGTAAGTAAAAAATGTAATTAATACTTTTTATTCAGCATAGACACATGAAATTCATCAAAAGCGACAGTAAACATACTTGTGTTACAAAAGATTATTATTTCAAATAAACTGTTTAAAAAATTGGACATAGAATGTATATTAAAATGATTTCTGAAGGATCATGTGACTGAAGACTGGAGTATTCTGATTCTAAAAATTCAGCTTTGCATCACAGAAATAAAATACATCTTAAAATACTGTATATTAAAAGAAAACTGTTGCTTTAAATTGTAATATTTCACAATATTATTGGACATTTTGTGAGAGTTTTTGTGAATAAATACAGATCTGATGTCAATAAGACTCACTGTAAGTAGTTTATCTCATTCTTGTAGGAGACCAGAGCAGCCTGATGGATGCCATTCCCACTGACCAGCAACTCATTGTCCAGAGCCAGAGTGAGTTCAGCCAGACACAGATGCTCCTCCAGAGAGAAGTCTAGAGTCTGTATCCAGGTTCAGAATAAAGAAAAAACATTTTATGTCATGGTGTACAGAAAAAAAAAATGTTCTGATCCACTTTTATGCAAACATTATTTAACATTAAATACAGTAGATTATAGTTTGTCAGTGTTTAATTAATGAAAATACCATCCAATAATCTATTACCTGTAGAATATCCCTGCTGTTGTGGATGCCCTCCTCCGTCCAGAGGGCGAGGACTTTATCTGGGCTTGTGCATCCCGATCCATCATCCAGCCGGGTCAGCAGCCTCTGACCCACCGTAGCCGACAGTAAAGAAGGGGAGGTGGAGCGCACCACACGCTCCTCAAGGGCCTGAGAGAGTAGAGGGAACGACATGAGGGAGGGAGGGAGGGAGGGGGGGACCAAACGATCAGGAAAAGTTCAAAATCCAACTGCGAGGAAAACCGCTGAAAAACTGAGCTCTCACAGTCCCACCGTCCCACCACACAATGCACAATGCTGTCCTTGACATGCCAGAGCTAGAGCCTTAATCATGAACAAAATTATTGCACTGACCACCAATAAACATCCTTCTGGTGTCGTAACCCTTAAGCTGGCTTAGCCTCATTTTAGCTCCAGCGAGCGCCAAATATTCATGCAACTCTGCATTTGTTATCAAACACTGAAGCTGTTTTCTCTTTAAATGAGGCCTGAGCTTTTAAATCCTAAATTTTATTAACCAGCAAATCAGAATATGTGCCCAGCTTGTGTTCAGATACTGTTTTAATTGTTTTGGCTGGTTGTGCTTTCAGTAAAATCACCTCAGAAATGTCATCACTAAAGGACCCCAAACTGTCTTTACAGTCCCATGTAAAAACATCACACGCAGGTATGAGGCCTGTTGTGCAGTACATCTCAGCATTGATTTCAAGTTTGGCTACTGCACAGGAATACATTATTTGTGCCTTCCTAGGAACAAGAGAGCAAAAAGGAGGCTCCACCTTCCCAATTAAGTTAATTGGTTCCAGCCACTGCAGCTTTCAGTAACTTGGCTTGATTTTGGAGTTCTGAAATGAATCCTGTTTGACAGTCAGGCAATCATTTAACTGAATCTTCTGTCTGTCTGCTGTGAAATGTCATGAAAACATTGGGACAGGCATTGGTTGTTCATTTTTTCAGCAATTTTCTCTTTTATAATCAGCAGGTGAGAAGACAAAGATTTCTCTACTAGCTATATCTGTAACATGAACCTGCCAGTCTGGCATGCATAAAAAAATTGAGCATTCCATTCAAAACAACATATGATTAAACGCAGATTACTGGGAAAAGACAATTACCCATCATCTGCAGCAAAAATATTTTTTCAGCTGCACACCATAAACATTAATATTTGTGTCATCCTGTCTATATATGTACACAATACTGGTTTGGAATAATTAAGATTTTTTGTTTGTTTTTAATGTTTTTGAAAGACGTCTTATTTTTACGAACAGTGCATTTATTTAATCAAAAATACAGTAATATTAGTACAATTTAAAATAGCTGCTTTCTATTTGAATATATTTTAAAATGTAATTTATTCCTGTGATGCAAAGATGAATTTTAGCAGCCATACTCCAGTCTTTAGTGTCACATGATCCTCAAACAAGAAGATTATTTAGTACCCTAGAAAAGATTCTTATTATAAATGATGAAAACAATTGTGATGCTTAATATTTTGCCTTGAAAATTACAAAGATTATTAATAATTGAGCACCATTAATACTTGAGCAGTAAATCATAACATTAGATTAATTTCTGAAGGATCATGTGACACAGAAGACTGGAGTAACGATGCTGAAAATTCAGCTTTACATCACAGGAATAAATTACATTGTTTTATTATAATATATTTTATACTATAATATATACAAAAAGTAGAGCTATTTTAAATTGTAATTATATTTAACAATAGTAGTGTTTCACTGTATTTTTGATCAAATAAATGCAGCCTTAGTGAACATAAGAGACTTCTTTTAAAACCTAAAAGAAATTAATTATTCCAAACTTTTAACAGGTATGTATATTCATATTTTTTTATAATTTATTTTGTTACAATATATTTTTGTTAATTTATTTATTACTTAGCACCTGATTTAAATACTATTTTATTGTTATTTGTTATTGTAATCTTGTATTGCTTGCCATTACTTGTTTTGTATATAATGCTTTGGCAATATTTTATGCAAACAACTATTCAAATACTTTTGGCAAGTACAAGTACTTACAAGTACTTTAAAATTCAAACTGAACTGTCAAAATATTAAATAAGCACAGTATATTTTTTAAATACTACCAAGTGCAACAAAACTTAGGAAACAATCACTGCTTCTTTCACCCTTTCACTTCATTGGCAGAGTAAACCATGCAGTCACACTCCTGCATACTGGTGTCAGCATTTTCTCCAGATTGTTGGCAAAGCTCTGTTTATTTTTGGCTACAATCTGCTTTAACTGCAACATCACCATGACCTTGAGCTGATCCTGACCTTTGAGATGGAGCGCTGTGGTTTGGGCCGGGCAGGGGTGGAGGTAGAGATGGGTGCAGCGTGATCATGTTGTGTGAACAGCCCGCTCTGGAACTCACTCAGACTGACTCTCCCATCCTGATCCTTGTCTAGTTTCCTGAAGAGAGCGTCTAACTCCTTTGCATAAACAAAAACCATGGATAACAGTGTTTTATGCACTGAATATGAAGGAAAGTCACTATAAACTAGCAAACAAGCAGCACAGAATGTCCTAACTTGGTTAATATGATTACTAATCCCACTCCGTACAGAACGTTACATGACCGTACCTCAGACTGTAAGTCCTTGAGACCAATGTGGTCACAGACGAGTGACAGCTCCTCGCGGTTTAGTGATCCTCTGGCTCCGACCCCCAGCTCCTGCCATACTACCCTCACCTGCCCGTCTGTCACTTCCTGCTGAGAGTCAGATGAGTGCTGAGGACTTACTCTGCCATCTTGATTCCAGAGCTTCAACTGGCCTTGAATATATGCACATCAGAAGGAATTAGAGCTATGTGCTGATTTTACATACAAACACGCTTGATTAATTTAAAAGTTACACAATATAGTAATATCTGGCGTACCTTGTGCCACAAAATAGTGGTGTGTGGACTCCTTGTTGCTTCCTGTGTCCTCATCTGATTTGAGACTCTGTAAATAGTGCATTGACAGTGCTTAACTACTTACTGAACACTGCACAGTATATACTCCATACTGCCCACTATTTTTCAAATAAGGAGGTCTATATTGGTTTCAAACAGTAGTATGCTGCATTGTTGTCACAGGACCTCACTGCCTTTGTAATGTGATCTCATCACAGTGTTTGTTTATTTCAGTGTGTGACTTCTAGTTGTCATAAATGGCTGTTTTACATTTTTATGTAAAAATAGCAGGTCTTCCAGTTTTTAGACAGTATACACACTATATACTGTCGTATTTAAAGAAGCTCAGCAAGAGTTTAACGTACAATATCTTGAATTAAGGTTTTGACTCTTGACTGAAGTGGGTGAGCAGATGGAGACAAATGAACTAGTATGGTTCAGTGATCACAAGGAACACAATACAACCATCATAAGGCATTCCATCCCAGCAGTCATTACTTCTCCAACGCTGGACAGGAACAACCGGCAGATACAAGCTCAAGAGTAATGCTGTTCATCACATCAGTATAGAAACACTGCACCATGCTAAACAGCTTAAACCTTGCTCATATAAAGCCAGCTAAATCTCCCTGTAATGATGTAAAAGAGCTTACATAAGAAATGGTTGGAGTGGGACCGGGTTATCCAACAGTTACAACACTGACAGTGCTTTAAAATCGACTGACACCATTAAGACAAATGCAGTAAAAATAATGGTAAAGGTGTTTGCTAACTGAGTACTGTGCAATATACACTGATTACTGCCTACTATCGTTTAAGTAAAAGAGTGAAACTGTATTGTATTGTGTAACAAAATATTCAGTAGTTTGCTACATCATAAGCTGACTTCATTACAACAATTTCAGCATGTGGCTTCCAGTTATCATTTATTTTCTAATCAAATTTGTGTAAAATATCAAGGTAGTCTGGTCAAATGAGTCAAGACTGATGTACCCTTCATGTGTAGCTAGAAATATATATTATAAATATATATTTATATTTATCGTATATATGATAAATGAGTTGCAACATTGGAAATGGCTTGCTGATTTGAAACACTGCAGAACCACTGATCTACAGTATAATATACAGTATATTAAATACATATTAAATCTATACCTATATCTGAATCTATTCAAAAATTTGTATAATTATACACACACACACACACACATATGTATATAACTGTAACTATATATATGTATATATATCAAGGCCATAACCATGTCTTGAACATTTGGGGGGGGGGGCAATTATTATATATATATGCTTTAATTGATGCACACACACACACACACACACACACACACACACATTACTCGCACACAGAAACTTGTCAACACTACCCTGCGACTTTTATTGTAATAAAATAGTTTCCATACTGAATCGCTACATTATATTTCTCAGCAACGAAGTGTTTTTGAAGTATAACTAAATTCACAGTTTCATTGTTTGTAGGGACAGACAAACAGATGCAGATAATTAACACACGCACATTTTCTCTCTCTCTCTCTCTCTCTCAAAATGGGCGTATTTGAGAAAAAAGTAGTAGTTTGCTTCACTGAATATAACTGTCGGTCATTTAACATTTCTATCGTAAAACAGTTGACTAACATTAAATGATTTGCAGCTTCCACCTTACCTCGTTCTATTTCAATGTTTTCAATTTTCGCGGCACGCTCAGCGTCTGTGAACGCTAAACCCCGCCTACTTTGATTTGATTGGCCAGTTCAATTATTTTGACATTGATCAGCGCTGTTAGCCCGCTGAGGCAGAGCAGACTTAAAATGTTACTTTTTAAAGCTTTTTTATCATCCTAACAAGAGCGCTACGTAATGTAGGACAGCAGATGAGTGCAAGAATTTCAAATATTGGGGGGGACTTGTCCCCCTCAATGTCTATGGTGGTTACGGCCCTGGTATATATACACACACACACATATACATATATATAAAATTAGCGCGTTAACGCATGCGATTAATTTTTTCAGATTAACGCGTTAAAAATATTTAACGCAATTAACGCAGGGGCGGGGCTTGGGTTGGCCACCCCATTCACAACTGCTGCCTCCGTCTCTTTTTTTCTCGAAAAGGCTTGCGTTTATTTAGATGCAGAACGTCTTTATGACCAAATCAAACGGGAGACGTTTCAGACGCGCTCTAACGTCACCTCAGCGCCAGGCGCGAGTCAAACGAGCGCGGAAAAGATACTGTGCTCATAGAGCGCTCTTCAAATACACGCACAAAGGTGCCGGTGTTCTGACGATTTGTGCTACCTGCTCTGATTGTGCTACCTCCCATTAAAAAGATAGGTAGCACAAATCGATAGTGAAAAATGCTACCTATCAGATTGTGCTACCAGCATCTTATTCATGTGCTTTGAGGCTTTTTTTAATGTCCATACCTACCCCTACCCTAAACCTACCCGTCCACACCTACCCTTACCCTAAACCTACCCTCAAAACAATGCAAATATAATATTGGTAGCACAATCTGATAGGTAGCATGTTTCGTCGGTACACCGGCGCGCGCTGTAGCCTGTATCATTTCATATCAAACAGCGAAAGAAACTACGTGCATGCAATGTCCTAGTTATGCCGTCAGTTAAGGCATGAAGTTACCAAAAAGGCGATTAAAGCTGCCTTAAAACTGTGTGCATGCATATATGCGTCACATTTAAGAACATGTCTCTGAAATGGTTTTAAAAACTGTCATGAGGCACCCCAGCACTGTCTCCCTCATCTAAAACACCCGATTCAACTCGTCCGCTCATTAGTAGAGACTTTAAGACCTGAAGTGGGTCAGAAAAGGTAAAGAGATTTGCATGTCAGATCCGCGTCACGTTCAGCAGCAGCTTTTAAAGCTATAGCAGGCAAATAAGCTAATAACCAGCTGCTGTGATGTCTATTAATCCAAGAACAAAAGAAAAAAGAGGAAATCAATAACTTTTATAGCTTTAAGGGGTTCATATATTTAATTTAGAATTTAGTGTTTGGTAAGTATTCATTTTCTGTATATTTCTGCTGAAGGGCACAAGTAGCTAAATATGTTATTTATTATAATGGGTTCATGTGAAGATTGTTTTAAGTTCACTTAAATTAGAAGTTAAGTCTAATAAATTTTAAAATTGATAGCTCTCAATTATACTGTAATGGTGACTGGCTACAGTCAATGGTTAAATATTCAGGGGAAAAAACTATTTTATAGAGACATCAGTAGTATTGATATCAGTGATGCTGGCCTTCAATCATAAAAAAGATGCCATTAAAGAAATATTAAAAAAATATACTGTCTTTATGTTGTTTGTACATTGTACATTTGAAGATTGAATGCGAAATTATTGCAATATAAAAGTATATTTAAAAACTTTAATGTTAGGTGGAATTAATCGCGATTAATTTTAGAAAAATGTGCGATTAATTAGTTAATTTTTTTAATCGATTGACAGCACTAATATATATATATATATATATATATATATATATATATATATATATATAAAACTGTAACTACATATATATGTGTGTGTGTGTGTGTGTGTGTTATACAGCGTGTATATCCTTATTGCATAAATGGTAAGAGTACTGTGTAAACTTAGAGAATGTAGGGTACATGTACATGAATTGATTTGTGCTAGTGCCATCTAGTGGTAATTTACAGTTTGATTCAGACAGTCATTGACCTGTAAGATATCTGTGGTTTGATCAATGTAGATTAATCAAATGCAAAATAGAACAGGATACACTGATCGAAACAGTACACAGTTCAGCCTCCAGCAACAAAAGAGTAAACCCAGCTGAATATGGGACAAGCCACAATCAATTACCATCAGCATTAAATTTGAAACAACATTACATAACTGTTCACAAACAGCTTTTCAGTTGGAAAGCAGAGAGCAGAATGTCTTGTATTATCTCTCTCTCTGAATCAAATGCAGATTTAGTCAAAGAAAAACCCACTTTATTGATCTCCGTTGGGAAATTAAGTGAGGAACATTGCACATATTTGTACCCAAGGCATTGTTCAGGAAAGTGTGGATATATGGAGGTCTTTCAGGAAAGACTACTCTCTAATTGGGGTGTATAGAAACTCCCAAACAATCAAAAGACATGAGAGAATTTTAAAAGACTTGATTACAATTCATCAAGAAAGTTCCTCAGCTTCTGCCTGATGAAATGTGTTATATTTTAGTCTATGACGTACGCAAAACTAAATAATTTATGTTGCATGACAAGGTTTGTGTGCAATATTTATCACAGCTGGTTGAATTATTTACATTAACAAGTAGTGTTGTTGCTCACATGTTGTAAAAAAACTATATGGACTGAAATCTGTGCTGAGGCCTGTGAATCTGCACAAATTCTGTCCATTCAGTCCATCTAGCTTGATATATCTAGTACAGATACAATAATCAGTTTGCATCCCATTTCATTACCATAATCTGATCTATTTCTGGAGAAATTAGGGATTTTTAAAAATATTTTTTAAATAGATTGTGTATATATTTAAAAAAAAAAAAAAAAAAGGTGTAAAGTTCAGAGGTGAAACAAGTTATTATTTTTAGATAAAAAACATGATGAAATTTTATTTGGAATAACATGAAATATATCATGCCCAGTAAGACCAGGAACATGCATTATAAATTGCATATTCTTTTGTCTAATTATACTATGGACAACCACAATATATTTTATATTTATGTTACATATTTTATATTTATGCATTTGGCTGACACTTTTATCCAAAGTCTACAATCATACTATATCAAAATAGCTTTTAATTTGAGTAATTTTGTTATGTGCTTGTCATTTTTATTTGTTTTTCTTTCTATTGAGCTATAATTTATTTTTATTTCAGTTTTAGTTTCTTTTTTTTCATCCAGTATTTATATTTATAGTTTTAAATGGCTGTTTTAGTTTTAGTTAACAATAAAAACACTGATCAAAAGTAAGAAGTAATGACCACAGATACAGGGTATCGGTTTGATAAAGGGAATACAACTGGAGACTTTTAAATACTTTTCAATGTAAATTACTACTA
The DNA here is from genome assembly GCA_021397915.2 of Tor tambroides. NCBI lineage: Eukaryota > Metazoa > Chordata > Actinopteri > Cypriniformes > Cyprinidae > Tor > Tor tambroides. The sequence continues at coordinate 9,452 of JAFVLL020032189.1, read as the reverse complement.
CAACAACTACTACTACTAGTTCACCCTAAAATGAACATTCTGTCATTAAAGGATACCTATTATGCCCCTTTTTACAAGATGTAATATAAGTCTCAGGTGTCCCCAGAATGTGTCTGTGAAGTTTAAGCTCAAAACCCCCCCAAAATCTTTTATTATATCATGTTGAAAATGCCTATTTTTGATTGGAAGCAGGAACACGCTGTTTTCGTGCATGTATCTTTAAATGCAAATGAGCTGCTGCTCCCCGCCCCCTTTTCCAGAATAGGGCTGAGCCTTTACAGCTGGTACCTCAGATACTCTGCCAAAACAAAACTTTGGTTTTGATTTTCATGTCTATCGCGCTGAAACCATGCGTTTTAAAGCCATATCAGTTTAAGCTTCTGATATAGGGTTTTCTGAGTGCACACATCCAAAGCACGCGCCCAGAAAGCGTCTGTCACATGGCATGTGAGTACTAAACTAAGTTCTCTTTCATGTCTTATTGTGCTTAAACTGACAAATGCACACAAGGTCATGTTAAAAACACACAAAAGTTACAAAAACAGTCGGTTATGTTTGCGAAGATAAACAGCTGGGAAAGAAATCGCATGTTTATATTAGAACTGTATATTAAGCGACAACAGCATAATATACAATACCTATACTGCTGTCAGCGTAGAGTTACTGACAGAATTTTCATTTGAACTATCCCTTTAAGTCCAATTTAAGACAAAGAAAACATCTTAAAATAAATAAAACATTTCATCTTCAGCAAAGTTAAATGGCACATCAGTGAAATCAGGTTAACAGGATGAATGATGATTAGGAATGGTAAAAAAAAGAATAAAATCATGATAATCTTTAGCATTTTAGTTTTTTTCAAGATATTCAAAATTATGAAACGACTTAAACAACTAAGAAATGTTGCAAAATATATTCAAAGTATTAGATATCTAAGACTTTTTACAGTCTTCAATTTCGTGTATTTAATATGTTTAAAACTTCACAGACACCCTTGTAAAACCTTAAAACTTTTACATAATGCTTAAACTATGCATACTATGCATCAGATTACTGTACAAGACACAGTGAGCTGGATCTTCCCTCTACAGAGTAACACAGAATCGCTAGTGACAGTGCAAAGAGTCGATTTAGAGCTTGTAATCTCAAAATAGCATGTACTGGGTTACATAAAAGCTCTAAATATTTCAAACACTGTTATGAAAAGTGAAAGAGGAGATTGGGAGAAGAAAAGAAGAACAGAACAGGAAAGACGTGTAGAGAGAGAAAGAGAGTAAGAGAACGAGGGAGGGCTCTGGTATGCGAGTATGCGTTTCTAAAATGAGAGTTAGAGCAGTTAGAGGAAGCGCCATGCCAAATTATAGCCAAACCCTTTCCTTGTTGTACTTCACATTATCAGGCCCTCTGACCACAGCTGATGCTTTGCACCCTGAGCTCCACCCAGACCAAGACCTCTAATCCTGGTTGAACACATCTGACACATAAAACACACCATGATGAACACACAGGCACTAAAACACGCCGGACCAAATGGAGCCTGGCGGGCTGGTTCACAAACACCAAACACTGGTTGCTGCCAACATAAACTGTTCTGATGGACCAGCATGCTTTCATTCTTGGCTAAAGCACTTGATTGTTTTGAGTCCTCCACAGACTGTGACCTACTCTCTCAAGAAGTCTCAGCACCATTATAGATTTTTACACTGTTTTGGAAAATGTAATTGTGGTTTCAGCACATTGCTAGTCTGTTCTAAACTTGTGAAAAAGAAGTACACTTCAGCATAATTTTAAAAAGAGTACTTTTTACTTAATACAATATACTTTATAGAATATACTTAAGGAATGTAATGTTTTCGGACATTTAATTGCATGTTATTTACAATTAAATGAAAATGCATTATAGTTTAAATGCACATTAAATGCAATTAGCTAAACTAAAGTGCTTTTTGTCCCACTTAAGTAGGACTTAAGTACATCTTTATATGTAATTTTATAATTTTTTATATTGTCTTTGAAATATGGTTAAAGTGTACTGTTGAATATACTTACAAGCAAAAATGGTAAAGTATAATATACTATAATGTAGGGTTGTGCCAATAGACGATATATCGTGTATCGACGACAGTCAGAGATATCACCTCTGGCTGACGCCACTGACGATAGCAAGACGATTATTATTATTATTGTTATTATCAGGCTAGTAATACTATCTAATTGATATCAGGGCTTATTTGTTCCATTATATTTCTTTTTCCGCGTTTTTACAGTGTTGCGCGTTAAAATAAATCACACACGATTATGCTGAGTTTATGAATGCAATGGGCCAATCGGAGGCGTTCAGATGAGTCATCGCTGAAACAGCGGAGTTTTGTTGCTCAGTGCGCGCTGACTGAATTCTGACTCGCGAATTCTCTCATCGTAAACAACAAAGTGCGGATGCACGTGCAATGTAAGTATAGGAGATTTATTCATCATACAAGACAGCTTCACTGATTATAACGGCAGTGCTTTTTAAAGAGCATAAACTCGCACGAGACTGAGTCTGATGTTCTTTGGTTCTTTGCTCGTTTTCTGTAGCTGCTTTTTGAATAACTGAGGAAATGTAAGCCTTATGATTAGTAACTTACAATGTTTCTATTGAATTGTTATCATGTTAAATGAAAGTTCAGTCACATTAAAAACATTAGGCTGTTTTTAGCCTTATACTGGAGTTGTTCCTGGCAATGAAACAAAGTAAATAAATAATTAAATAAATTAGCACGATAATATCGTGTATCGCGATTTCACAGGCTGACGATAGGACGATATGAAAATTGAGCATATCGCCCAACACTACTCTAATGCTCTTTCTACTGAAACTTGTACAGTATATAATGTATTTGTAATTACACATTTGTAATGAAGTTGCAATTTAGTACATTTAAAATGTATTAACTTTAAATGAGTGCTGTCAAACGATTAATCGCATCCAAACTAAGTTTTTCTTTACATAATATGTGTGTGTACTGTGTATATTTATTATGTATATATAAATACACACACATACAGTATATATTTTGAAAATATTTACATGTATTTACATGTATATTTATATTCATATAATTTATATAATTTCTTAATATATTTAATATATAAACAACATGTTAAATATATACATCGTGTGTGTATTTATATATACATAATAAATGTACACAGTACACACACACATATATTATGTAAACGAAAACTTTTATTATGGATGCGATTAATCACGATTAATGGTTTGACAGCACTACTTTAAATGTAATATCAACATTACAGTTAAAATTAGAATCAAGCACTTCACATGTGCTTTAGAATGTTAGTCAACACATAAAAATAAGTGTACTTCTATAAAAAATTTTTTTAGAACAATTATTAAAAATGTACTTAAAATTAAAACTTTAATTTGACATTATTACAAAGTGCACTTTTTAAAAGTCTACTTAAGTGTGTTAGGAAACAGTCATGTAATTGTCTCTCTTTAAGTACACTTAAGTGGCCTTTATTTAATTAATACTATATATCCTGCAAGAACAGATTTTTAAAAAAAATCTACTTTTAAGATTTGAAGTACACTACAAATGCACATTCAATATAATTAAGCATGCTTATTTTTCATAAGGGTAGACAGCTGCTTATTTAATCAACCCTTCAACTCCATCAAACAACTGTAACCGTAACATCTTTGGTGAAGGGAGATGTGACGTGCATGAGCAAGAAAAACATCATCATCTTCTATTATTGCTATTACCAAACCAAGATGGATCCAAAATAGCTTTTTAAAAATGAAACACAAGGAACGAAGGATCCAGCAGCACAGGTTTGCATTTGCACAGGCTCTCTGGTCTGGCACTGTTATGCACAAGTAAAATGACTCCAGAAGAAAAAGTACAGACACAGCAGAAACAACAAATCCCTTTTATGAGAGCTCCTGCTCTTTGAGGGAAAAAAAGAGAACGTGAAATGAGCCATTTTTTGATCCTGAGCCAAAAGTAACACTAAAGTCTGCAGCACTAAGGGCCGGCACTTGCACATTCCACACCGCCGCACTTCCTGTCTGTGGAAAGCAGGTCGGCCCAGATCCATTCACTAGAATCAAACTGATTCAGCTCTTCAATTGACTAACAATAAGACACCTCAAGTGCACTGCAGTGTTAAGTGTGAATATTTGCATGTCTATTTGCATACAGTCCCAAAATAACACCCCTATTTTCACTTGAATCTCCTTTGAGTGTTATGTTATTAGATTTTAAATACATGCTCTTTCCATTATTAATAGAAAAATAAAACAGACATAGAGTTGACATACACTACCGTTTAAAATTTTGGGGTCTGCATGGTCAGCAAGGCTGCATTAATTTGATCCAAAATCCAGTAAAAAAATCCTGAAATATTATTGTAATTTAAAATATGAGTCTTCTATGTGAATATATTTAAAAATGTAATTTACTCCTGTGATCAAAGCTGAATTTTCAGCATTATTACTCTAGTCTTCAGTGTCACATGATCTTTCAGAAATCATTCTAATATGCTGATTTGTTGCTCAAGAAAGATTTCTTTTTATTATCATTGGTAAAAGCAGTTGTGCTGCTTCATATTTTTGTGAAACTGTGATAGTTTTTTCAGGATTTTTTTGATGAATAGTTCGAAAGAGTATCATTTATTTGGGGGAAAAAAAGCATTTGTAACACTATAAATGTCTTTAATGATGCTTTTGATTAACCCAAAGCATCCCTACTCAATAAAAGTATTCATTTCTTTTTAAAAAAGTCTTTCTGACCACAAACTTTTTAAAGGTAGTGTAGGTATCATGAATTTTACCTCAACACTCTCCAGTGAGGTGGAACGTCTGAGCTTGGCTCTCCTCACACCATTTGTTTCTACTTTGTCAGTCCCAAACGGTGGTGAATCTACTGAGTCTGCTATTAGCTCTAAGTCGGTCTTGTCTGGCCGTGATCGCCGCCCGTACCGCTTGGTTCCTTTCACATATTTAGGTTTCACCTCCTCTGGGATTGCTAGAAGCACAGGAAATGATGCTTTACAGCGACAGAAAATGAAAGTATGTCAGAAGCAGTCAAAATGCAGAAAATAACAGTGGTAATAGCAATAGTAGGTCATCTCACATCATTTGTTTTATGTGATAACCATAAAAGTCGTTCATAAAATGAGAAATATGTTTGAAAGGAAATGAAAACCTAAATGGAACATCTCCAAACCCAGGTTCAGTGCTTGAACATCTGTTTTTCGTCATAGCTTTCAGGTTTTCCATTTTTAAAGATAATTTTAAGCGTTGAGCACTGAGATTTCACAACATACACTAATGTAGAGGTCTCCCTAATGCCTCTATGAAAAAAGACGAATGTTATTATGGCTTTGGTTTAAAAACAACCTGCACAAAACGTTTCAGCATCTGTATTACTTATTAGGGCTCTAGTGAACTGAGCCATAACAATCATTAGGCAGGTACTTCAAGGTATTATGGGCTATTATTGTGCATGACTTCATGATTAAGCAGGAATGCCTGCATTTTATTTTCTTAAACATGTTAATAATAATTATGTCATCTTAAACCATGTCTTTAATACAAATAAACTCAATAAAAAAAATTACACCAAACATTGCCTAAATTTAAAATAATGATTGTTTTCCTTTTCTGTCTTCTCATATTTGTGTTTAATTTTCCAGTAACCCCAAGAAGTAAAAGTATAAGAAAGCCACTCTCAAAAATGTATGAAATGTCAAATTAAGTAGCATTTCCAAGCAAATGATGCTAGAATTTTTCTCACCTCAAACATTTTTAGCTTTTGTCCAGTGGTTCTAATGTAATGTTTAATAGATGTATAAAGTGTGGCCTAAATGCTGCTCTTTTGTACTTTCTATTCATCAGCGCATCCTAAAAAATGTACCATGGTTTCCACAAACAACTGTTTTCAACACTGATAATAATAAGAAATGTTTCTTGAGCAGCAAATCAGCATTTTAGAATGATTTCTGATGGATCATGTGACACTGAAGACTGGAGTAATGATGCTGAAAATTCAGATTTGTATCACAGAAATAAATTACATTTTAAAATATATTAAGTAGCCTAAATTGTATTGAAATTTTACAGTATTAGTGTTTTTGCTGTACTTTTGATCAAATAAATGCAGATTAGGAAAACAACAAAAACATTAAAATATTACAGACTCCAAACTTTTGAACAGTAGTGCCACAAATACCATAAACATACCAGGCTATTCATTAACAAATACACATAGTAATTTAGACATTAACAACAGGATGTGTTCAATTTAGTTCTTCAGAGTACTTAAGTTAGGTCAACTACACATCATGTACCATCAACAAACCTTGAGTCCACAAGGTCCAGATTGACTAGCAACAAAAAATCATGAAGATAAACTCAGGCCTGGAAGCTCTGATAAGCCTGGATGTATATAAAGGTCATTTTCTAGTCGAGTACCTGGTTCAAGATAGCTGCTCTCCTCCTCTGAAGCACTGAAGTCCAAAGACCTTGACAGCACAGCCACAAAGCCCTCTTTGAACTCCTCAAAATTCACCTGCAAAAAGACATTATCTTAAGATCTATAATACAGCATTAGGATGAGAGACACTGGGAAGCTCATGGGGAACAGCTTACCCTGGCATAATGTTGTGGTCCAAGCAGAGTGTCCAGCAGTAAGGGGAGATGTGCATCCAAGCTCAGCTTGTGGCATAAGGCAGTCAGCTCCTCTTTGTCGAGGTATCCGGTCCCGGTGGTGTCACAGCTGTCAAATTCAGCTTTTAACTGGGCCACATAGCGGTTCTGCTCCTCCTCATCCATCCCACCACATACTGCACAGCCAGCAAAGTCTGGGACATGAATGTAGAATTAAAAGAGATAAATAAGGCTAGTGGTCAATTCTGCATTGACGTATGAGTACCAGACACTCTACCCTACACTGAAAATAATTGATTGAATTGATAAACTTCATTGATCTGACAATCTAATCACAACATATTTTTGCATTTGCCAATTTAGACACAGAGATATATATTCTATACATACACTACCATTCGAAAGTTTGGAGACAGATTTTTTTAAAGAAATAAATATTCATCAAGGATGCATTAAATTAAAGAAATGTGACAGACATTAAAATGTTACAAAATATTTCTATCTCAAATAAATGCTGTTCTTTAAAAAAAAGTATCAGGGTTTCCACAAAAATATTAGGCAGTACAACTGTTTTCAACATTAATAATAATAAGAAATGTTTCTCGAGCAGCAAACCAGCATATTAGACTGATTTCTGAACTATCATGTGGCTGAAGACTGGAGTAATGATGCTGAAAATTCAGCTTTGCCATCACAGGAATAAATTAAATTATAAAATATATATTTAAAAAAAGTTATTCTACGTTGTAATAATATTTCACAATATTACAGTTTACCGTACTTTTGATCAAATAAATGCATTCTTGGTGAGCATAACAGACTTCTTTCAAAAACATTTAAAAAACAAACTCTTGAATAGTATTGTAAATTTAAACACTATACAGTAATATACAGTAATCACATTTTGTGGCACTTATTGTAGACTATGCATTTACTACTACTTTACTACACATACTTTGTCTTTTTATACTCTAGTTACACCATTTTATTGTTTGTTCTGTTATCCTGCTGGTTTTTATTGTTTTGAGGAGTCTTTGTTTTTGCAAAGAATATCATTGTATTGGCACAACCGGCTCCAATGTTTTAGTCTTTTGAGCCAATAAGAGCCTGAACTTATTTATCAGTAGTCTCAAGTATCTCCAGATAACGGTGGAGGACAAAGCAAACTTACACTTAGACTTAAAATATCTCATCCTTAAACAAAGTTACTTAATGACCAAGTGAATAAATCCACTAAGGCACTGGCTGAATAGTCACGACTTCAGAGTCATAAACACTCCTGATAGTCAAGTCAAAATAGGGTCTCTTTTATGTTTTATCTAATTCCACGTTTTCTAATTCCTGCATTATTAAATCTTACGTAAATTATATAACAATAACAGACAAAAAGCGAAATGCATTTGTGAATTAACCCTTTAAAACTGTTTTTAGGTATCCCACAATGCAGCACGCGGGTTTGGTGTACATTCACCATGGGAACGAGGACAAGACTAATGTAAAACAAAAGAAAAATATTTTTGACTGTGGTACTTTCCATTGTAAACATTCACTTTCAAAGCCTCCGTTACCCCGTAGATGCGCAGGCGATCAACTGAAGAAGAAACGCGTTAACGTGACATCAGTGAAATATAAACCATCTTACCGTTGTAAACTCACACCGACTCCGTTCCCGTAAAAGTCACTTTATGTCCAGCATCAGCTGAATTTCCTAACACATATGGTCATAAAGTGAACGACCAAAGACGAAAAGATGCTTTGCCCTTTGAAACGGACACAAGTAACAAATCCGAGTAAAGGGTCCAGGCTAGAAGCACGCTGTTGCGGGGCAGACACCCGCGCTCATCCGCCTGTAATGTTAGTGTCCGCCGGAGTGCAGTAGCGTTAGTGCGGGGAGGTACCAAGAGTTCCTGCTCATCCAGAGATGCTCCATTCTGCAGCCCCTGCTGGTCAGGCGGTGGACTCCAGTGGGACGGGAGGTCATACACGACCCCGAACTGAAACCCCAGAGACTAGCACTGGCATTGCATTACTTTGTTGCATTATAGTCTGCCTACTGTAAGAGAAAATAAACATAACGGTGTAGGTGAGCACTGTATTTTTATGTTTTGCTTTTAAAAGTTGCTTTACAAGGGCAGATTAAAGAACCAGATGCACTTTTACATAAGAACAAGCGACATTTGTTTACATAATTTCTTTTATCTTGGCCTCCAGTCTCTCTTATCACAGGTCATTTCATTCTCGGACTGTGAGGGTCTACGCACACAGAGCTTTTATTAGAGTGCCACCCATAGGTCACATGCAATGTTTTGAAGACGGCTTAAAGGGGACCTATTATGCAAAAATCACTTTTATAATGTGTTAGAACACAGTTGTGTGGCCACAGTGTGTGAAAACAACCAGCCTATAATGGTAAAAATCCACCAACTCATTTTATTATAATCTAAAAAAATTATAAACAGTCTCTCAGAACGAGCTGTTCCAGATTCTCCCTCTGTGGACGTCACTGAGGGAAAAAAGTCCCGCCCATTTGTGACACTGTCCTATAAGCATAGACACAGCCCTGAGTGAGAAGCTGCGTCCGCCTCAGCCTTTACTGATCACTTGCTGTAGCTGCTGGATATATACAATGTAAGCGCCAAAGAGGCTTTTCAAGTGTTGTGTTTTGGGAGGCACTAACCAACATAGGAGTCTCCATAGACTCCCTCCATCTGAGCCTGAGGAAGCTGTGGTTAAGTTTCATTGTCTAAGGAAATGTCCCGAAAAAAATCGGTAA
>JAFVLL020032187.1:0-12962 GCA_021397915.2 Tor tambroides | reverse complement strand
CCCTCTTCATTTGATGCAAAAGTGACGAAAAGCAAACACATCTTTTGCAAAAGTAATTAAAGAATAATTTTCGCTTTCTACAAAGGAGGTGCAAAGCATCATGAGACACCAAAGATTGTATTAACTCTTTCTCTGAACTGATTAGACAGAAATTAATTGTACGTAGTGGCTGATTCATAGATCAAACATTCTCTGGATAATGTATCACTGAATACCTCATTTAATCTTTGTGATATTTGTCTTTTTTCTCTATTCACACTAGGATTACATGTTGCCACTGGAGACAAAAATGATCTTTGATTTCCATAATTATATCTGTGGGTCCCTTTGATCATGATCCACCCATTGCTATTGTTCCCATCACTGTGGTGAAATCAAATGCAACAGAATAGGCCAACATCTGCTACTTACACCATTCTACCAGAAAAAAAACGAACCTTTTTTTTTTGGCGTTGGGAAAAGAAAAGCTATTTTAAAAGCTTTTTGTTTGGTAATTAATTCTTAAGAAGAATGCTTTCAGGTTTATAATGATCTAAGCAAAATAATCTTATTACCAAATGTGTTTTCATGATTTACAAAAGCAACTGGAAGATCAATAAACACAAATGTAGGATACAAACCAAAGGCATTGTTATAGACTATAAAGTATAACTGCCAAGGTGCTGCTTTCAAAAAAAAAAAGGCACTAGACAGGCTTTTCTTCACTCCGCTAGTTGCTTTCTGCCATTGAGTGGTCCCCAATCAATGTTTGTCTATTTCATTTTTGTTCTAGACTCCATAGAGGAGTCTAAGCTTGCTATTAGCTACAATTCTAATTTTGACTGAGATTTGTTTTCTAAATCACTAGGATTTTGCCACTCAGGAATATGTAAATGCAGCAAGGGCTTGGAAATTGGCACACTCTAATTGGGTTTAGCCTCAGAAAGGTCATTCAGTGAGCAGACACTCTCCCGAAATGATTAATTACTTGCAGTGACAAAACATTTGAATAGTGGCAGAAGGAGAGAACTGTTGGAAATGAAGAATCAGAGAAACACACAACAGCTAACAGAACTGATATGTACATTTCAAGGTTGTGAACTTGAAAATCACTTACATTTGTGTAGTGCATGAAGTAAAACCTAACGACATTAATACGTATGACAATACCAGATAAACAGTGGCCATAGATTTCATCCAGCTGCACGTTTGTAATAAACAAATCCATCATAGAGACGTTTTAAATAGAAGTCCAAAATACAAGTCCATAACAACACTTCCTCCAGCGAAAATCTCCTGTTGTCCTCTCACCTCAAAATCCACCGACATATTTGTTTGGAACTGTTTTTGGACCATTTTCTCTTGTACACTGTCTGTGTATATTTTTTTAACTAGACCTCTATCCATAATATTGGATTCTCCAATAAAAATTTAAGAAAAATAAAAATGGATTTTGATGTGCAAGGACAACAATGGATGGACTTTTTCAATGGAGGAAGCAGTATTATAGATTATGGACTTTTGGCACTGATACGTTATATAATGCTGATATAATGCTAAATTGCCTTAATGATGTATTCGTTTCTTACAAACACGCAGCTTTTCGCCTCAAAAGAAGTTAACTGGACTGGAGTTGTGTTGATTACTTGTGGATTATTGTGGTGTTTTTATCAGCTGTTATCTAGAGTATCAGCTGTACTATTATTCTGACGGCACCCATTCACTGCAGATGATCTATTGGTGAGTAAATACTGCTAAAACTCTCAAAAGCTGTTTAAATAAAGTAATAAACTCATCTGTAGCTTGAATGGCCTGAGGGTGAGTAAACTTTCAGCAAATATGAATTTATAGGTAAACTATTCCGTTAGGGGGATAGTTCACCTAAAAATTTAAATTCAGTCATAATTAACTCACCCGCATGTTGTTCCGAACTTGAATTCATTTCTTTCTTCAGCTGAGCATAAAAGAAGATATTTTGAAAAATGTTGATAACCAAAGAGTTGCCAAGCCATTGACTTCCATAGTATGAAAAAAAACAAACAAACAATAATATACATAAACTATTTTTTTTTTATTTTTGGGTAAACTCTTTTTTTTTTATTTTATTTTTTTTTTACTTTATTAGTATAAGATAGTGTAGAAGTGACATGAAGCGAAGTCGAAGAGAGAGAGAGGGGGGCGGGATAGGGAAAGGTCCTTGAGCCGGGATTCTAAATGCATGTATTATGTATGTATTTATTTGCAACAGAAAATTGCAAATAAATACTTTTAAACAAGGGAAAACAATAAAATAAATATATTTTAATGGCTAACAGAAAACATTAAATTGCAAGTTTTCTGGGCCAAATCCAGATTTAGAAACTGCAATGCTTTAACACACTGTGATTTCGCTTCTTGTGTAAAAGAAAGAGTGAGAGAAAGTGAGAAAGAGAAGGAGAGAGAGAGGAGAGAGGGAGAGAGAGAGAGAGGGAGAGACAGAGCGAGAGCGATGGGGGTTATATTTAGACAGAGGCAGCGCATCAGGTGCAATGTAAGATTTCTGAAAATGGAAACAGCTCCCAAGGGGTGAGAGAACTGAATCTCGGGCGCTTTCATTATTTATTTTGTATCTAAGGCATTGCATTGGGAAAAATAGCAGGAAGAGTGCTGACGTCCCTGTAGTTCCCATGTTAATGAATGTGTCTAATCAACAGAGCCCAGGAACCTTTTTGCTCCCCAGTCATAAAGCGCATGCCTGAGGAAGCCATGCCTCGAAAGCACGCTGTGACAGGCAAACTAGCGCTCCATGCTCACATAAAACAATGCCAACTCACAGCATGGCACGTCACTTTGTAAGCCGGATAAGTAGTTCATTTACAAAAATATCCCTTACTAACAAAATGCAGATTTATCGTCATTAACCAGCAATGTCATGCCAAAGGAGATTTGCTTATTTGCATTTTAAAAAGCATGTCAAAACCTGGTAACAGACAACAGTGGGCATTCTATTGCATCTGTTTTCCACACCACCACCCACCCTTAGTTCTGTTGCTTAACAACACTCATCACATGAGAGCTGCTTTATATGAAATGCATAGATTTTTTCTTATTTCCCTATTATAACATGAAAAACTCAAAAAGATGTGACCCCCCACTGCAGATACTGAACCTCAGGTTACTGTCCACCTTTCTTCGCTCCGGAAACTTTTGTAAAGATAAATGAAGCGTAATCGTATGGCTGGAGAGGCTCCAAACGACACCATTAGCCAGCAGGATGAACACAAACATGGAGATTGGCAGCGCCCTGCAGTTTCATAACTAGACTCTGTCTCAGACATGATGGTTGGGTAAATAATAATATTCTCCTAAGTGATCAGATGTGCCATCATCAGCAGATAAAAGTGGGGACGGTGTGTGGGAAAAGTCATTCAAGAACCATTGTTTTGCTCCAGTGGAAAATAGGGTTCATGCGAGCAGTTTATCAGAAAGTAAATAGCCACAGGCCGTGTGTGATATTAAAAACATGAGGAAAGGAAAGACATGGGTCAATCTGAGACAAAAGTCTTCCATTTTTATGAGGCTTTATCATAAAAGCGATTTAGTTTCACAATATTACTTGGAGTAATAGTTTCATATTTTCATATTTTTTAAAATATTTATTCATAATCTGAGATCATGCTCTCACCAGCACCACAAATTCTATCGGTCTCAGTCAGAATATGATTCTGTGCTGTCTCATAGCAACCTAAAAATAGAACTGTCCCTATTATGCTATATATGACTGAAATGGCTGGAACAAGTTATGGGTGTTTAATTGCGATGCAAACTCTCACAATAAGCTGTGGAAATGCTGTCATTGTCTGTAAATAGATAGATAGATAGATAGATAGATAGATAGATAACATAACGTAACAATGGGCATTTGAACTGTTCCAATCAAAAGAACATGTGTGCTATTGTCAACTTAATCAGTACTATATGAGCTATTAAAATGCTGAGCATGTTACATCAAATAATTATTTTCTCTTGTCCATAACATGGCAATTTGTACTTAATTTCAATTTGTGCTATGCCAAAATTATACTAATAAAACCACACTAAAATCAACATTTGTGTATACTGCATAATACAAAAACATCCAAGCCAGTACTCATTTAATGTTTACACAGTCTAACTGGACGGAAACGTCTTTAGTGGTTATCAGTATGGTCAGAGGCTGAAATTAAAAACAAACAAACGCTAATCTGTATTCTTTAAATGCAGTATTTATTTTTAGATTTATATATTTATAAAATAGTTAAATTAACCACCATACCCTAACTAAATATGCACCACTCTGTCATACGGATTTGATTCCTATAATCTCGATGTACAAAAACTGAAAAAACAAAAACAAAAATAAAAATAAATAAATAAAATGTTTGTTTGTTTGTTTGTGCTCATCATGACAACATAAGACAGGTTCACACCAGACCCGATTTATTTTTGTATATTCTGACGTCAATCAGATTCACGTTTCATTCACGAAGTGAAAAGGTGGGAAGTTATTTATAACCTCAACGTCTTTGTGTGATTCTTGGGTGCGCAAATAGGAATGTAGCGATTGGACTGTTCTCTTGCGTTTCAGTAACAAAAGCAGTGGGGCTGGAGCGTCGTTGTGGCTGCACGGTAGGACTGAACCTAAAATAGGACAGTTCTGTTGGGTCTGAACTAAATAACTACACGAGCTGTGCTGAGAAACTATGCCTCTCCATAGCTTGTAGAGAATATTGGAGAGCATTACTGTGGACTTACTCTACCATGATAAACCTGTGCGTCAACCAGGTAAGGAAATGTTATAACTAAATCTATTTAAGTGTCCAGTTACCTTAGAAACGCATTAAACATTTAGACTAACTGTCTTATATTTTGTCTATTAAATGATTATGATGCAATATGTTTGATAATATTACAATGTTAAACGAAATTACATTTTAGGGAACTCGAAATCATATGCACACAAATACTTTTGAGATAATAGAAAATACAGTTGAATACGGAAAGACCAACGTTCGGATTTACAAAGAGGTGGATACAACTGCATATGGAATTATAACTTATAAAATTATGAGCGAGGGGTTTACTCCCAAAGCGCACATCGCAGATGTTTACTGATCTTTCTCATGCTCTCAGGACCATGGACAGTGCCAAATCGCCAACGCTGTGATTACCTGAAAAAGCAAATAAATAAGACGAAGCATTTTTAATTCATTCACACTTAACTAAAATTCATTATAAATCCTTTAATTCCGTCATACTATTTCCGTGTTCAAAATCACATACAATCAGCCAGGTTAAGACTGATTAAAACCCTTCTTGCTTCTTCCAAATAATTTCAAACGGTTATCAAATTATAACAAAAACAGACTGATCTGAATATATTGCTTGGATCGAGAAGTGGAACAAGACAATTGAGGACGACTACTCATGCCAAAGCAACTGCTTTAAAAGCAGTCTATAAAATAAATCTACAGAAACAATAATAAGAAAAAACCCTGATAAAGGAAGATTCATTTATTTAATAACGACGATGAATGGAAGCATATCGTATTTTTATCACTATATATTAAATTCTGATAAAACATTTATAAATATTGAGAACAGTCACTGATAAAATCAATTTAAAGATTCATATATAAGGAAATATGTTTTAATATGCAACACATTCTCAGAAATTTCAATCGCATTTAGACAAACAACACGCAAATTCAAAGTTCCATTTGCACCTGATCCACCGTTCAGCTTCTCTTCCAATAACTCATTGCTCCGAATTCAGGCTGCCACCTGGTGGCTCTTCAAAACAAACAGCCTAGTGATTTCATGCAAGGTTTAACACATCAACATCACCTTTCCTTTCTCTAAAATTTAAAGTGTTTGTGACATGGAATTGTCTCTGGGATCTGTTTGATGACTGTAGCAGCAGTCTGCTCTTGCCTTGCAGGACTGAGGCTGATTTGGGTCCAGTCTGGGTGATGGCTGACGTGCTGGAGCTCAGGACAGACGGGAACTCCCTGCTGAAAGCAGTGTGGCTTCGGCGTTTGCGCCTTACAAGGCTTCTCCTGGAAGGTGGAGCCTACATCAATGAAAGCAACGATCGTGGAGAGACGCCACTCATGGTGGCCTGCATGTCCAAACACTCTGACCAGCAGAGTGTCAGCAAGGCTAAGCTCGTCAAGTACCTTCTGGACAACAAAGCTGACCCTAATATCCAAGACAAAGCTGGAAGGACAGCCCTTATGCATGCATGCAGCCACAGGGCAGGAAATGAGGTGGTCTCACTTCTACTGACCAACGGGGCTGATCCAAGCCTGGAGGACCGTCATGGATCTTCTGCTTTAGTCTACGCTGTCAATGCAGATGATAAAGAAACCCTAAAAGTTCTCCTTGATGCCTGCAAAGCCAAAGGCAAAGAGGTCATCATCATTACCACTGACAAATCGCCATCTGGAACCAAAACAACCAAGCAGTACCTGAATGTCCCTCCTTCTCCAGAGTTGGATGAGAGGACCTCTCCAGCACCATGTGCCTCACCATCAGAGATAGATCTTCACGCATCGCCATCTCCCAGCAAAGAGGAGGAGAAAGACACTGTATTCAATTTTCAAACTAAATTTAAGTCAGCCTCAAACACAGCAGCCAAACTTCCCAATGGAATTATTTCCCCTAGTAAGAAGCCAGTGAACCCCAAGAGGGCTCGTCTACCCCAGTTGAAGCGTCTACAGTCAGAGCCTTGGGGTCTGATCGCCCCCTCCGTCTTGGCGGCAGCAAATGAAGAAAGCAAGAGAGCCAACTCGGACGAAGATGTTGTCGCAGGTGTCAACGGACTGAGTCTGTCCAAAAGAGGCACTTTGTCCCGGCATAACAGCGTGGATGGAAAAGATATCTTGTTTCCGATGGTGGGAGATCAGACCACAAAAATCTCGCCAACTTCATCCCTTCCAACATCTTCCAAAGCCTCCTATGAGAGATCGCTGGCACAGCACCAGCCCCTCGCACGACGTAGCACTGTCCCCACAGAGCAGGAGGGCTCTGGAGGAAACCTGGGGCCAGTTAGCCTCAGAGACACAGTGCACCGGAGGAGACTGGGGAACGAACACTACGACTCAGACTCCCAGCTGTACTCAGATTCCAGCATGCTAGACTCTCCTAAGGCACCTCTGGAGAGGAGGAAGCTCAATACGTCCCCTCTTGCTATGCTTACAGGCTCACGAGAGTCCTTGGACAGCAATCCCAGTACCTCTTCACCTAGCACAGCCAGATGCAGAGCACCTGGCCTATTGGAGCGGCGCGGCTCTGGAACGCTATTGCTGGACTATATATCCCACACCCGCCCAGGCCACCTTCCCCCGTTAAACGTCAACCCTAACCCTCCGATTCCAGATATAGGGGCAAGCAGCAAACCCTCATCCCCACTTGCAGCAGGTATCAGACCAATAGCTCCCGTAGCACCCAACTCACCAAAGAGAGGCAACCTCAGGACGAAGAAGAAGCTTGTGAGAAGGCACTCTATGCAAGTGGAACAGATGAAGCAGCTTTCAAACTTTGAAGAGCTCAATCATCAGTCATGAAACTCAGTCTATGTAGATGTAGCAACTGTAACATCATAAATATACGTCTGAGATTTTGGATAATGTTGACGCTTAGGCAGTTGGAAAACAGGTGGCACCTGTAATAGAATTTTAGTTAGCATTGAATGTAGCCATTTAGGGCAAAGGGATATTGTATCAAGATGTTAATCTACTTGCTAGTTTCAAATAGCAAAAAGAGAATTTTTGAAAAAGCAACTGAATACTAAACTCTCAAATGTCACAGATGCATAAATAGCTTATTGTCTATAAAAGGTATTTAAAGATGCAACCTAGCTGTTAAAGGTTAGCTTAGATTTAATATATTATGTAACATTATAGTGGAAGCTTAGACAGTCACTTCTTACCATCCACAGAACTCATTTTCAAAATAAATGTTGGTGGAAATGGGATTTACAACAGTCACAAAAATACAACAAAGAAGTGTGCAATTTTCCATTCCGCAACAAAGGTAGTGTTTGTCCTCTTAAAGAGTAGGTGAGAGAGTGCGCTATTATTGTCTTGCGTATGAAGATTGAATTTGACAGCTTGACTACAGCTAGTTCTAAGCACGGCTCTTCTGCTGCAAACAAAAAACAGAGACAGAAATATCTGTATATCTTCAAAGTCTAGACATCTCTCCATGAGATTCATTAAGGCAGACAGGAGAGTGAATGCAAAACCAGACTGTCAAAATGGAGCAGAGAGGTCACCAGATCATACCCATTAAAAGAGAGCATTCCATTGGCTCCTGATTATAAAGCTGGAAGTCCTGCAAGAAAAAAAAATCCGGTTGAGAACTGTAGCAAGAAAGAGGAGATGCAAGAGATTTTTTTCTCTTATCACTATACATACAATATGTTAGCTTTTTAATGTTGATGTTAATAATGCCTCTGTGCAGATGTATCATTACATGCATATCTTATCTAGATTCTGTAAGAAATACTGACCATCTGGAAGCTAATTATAGGGGAATATGTCTCTTGTTATTGATTACATCCTAAATCAGTTGCAATAATACATGCAACATTGCAAGTTTAATTATTACTTACTCCTTAAAGCAAAGATGATTCATATAGTCGTAGAGCCCTTAGTTAACCTTGCTAGGTTGGCAGTCTTTACATATATAAAGTGTCAGTTCGTTCCATGATGAGTTCAAGAGACTGAATGTTTGTAGCTAATTAGTGTATAGTGCCTTTGAGGGAGAGTAAAAGGTGTTCTGCATTCAAAGATTACTTTTAATAAAATATTATTAAGCAGCATTTGAATCACAATATTAGAATCAGTATGCTGCAAGTAAGAAATTACATGACATGAAGTATAATGATGACGACAAAAATGGCTAAGTAATACTTCACTCACAGCCTATCATAATATATTTAGATAAAGTCTGTAGCGGAACATGCCTTGTGATAAACCAATGACTATTGTACAGCCAAATGTGAACGTAGGTATATCCATTTGTCAGCCAATGTTATGTGGTAGAACTAATGTGCCCATGTTACTTTTTGTGCAAATGCAAAGTGCTTCAGATTCATTGCTGCTATAATGTTTAAGAGCCACTTGACTGCATAAGGCTGTCAAATAATAAATGTTCTGTAGTATAGAGTTAGCTGGCTAACTCCTCACTCATTTTCCCTGAATTGAGACATTAAACATAAGCAATCAACAGATGCATTTAGGCTTTTGGTTTGTGATTATTAAATAGGCATACGACATAAATATATTGGTCAATAATAATACTTATATTAATAATAATAACAATTTATAATTCATAACTGCTGGCACTCATGCATTTCAGTAGTAAAAAAAAAATGAAAAGAGTTCAATTTAAATTATTAATGAGCCCCAAATGAGACCATGTGAAAAGGTTTTATCACAACTGTCTTATATTAAAACTGTGAGGCATACTATTGGTTGCGCTCATGTTTACATTGTTTGATGCATAGTATTTTTGTATGTAGTTTCTTGTATATTTTGAATAAATGTCTGTAACAATCTGTACAATCTTACTGGTCTTTCTAATCTCAAAGTCTGACATTTCAAACGACTGTGAAAGCACCTCTTATGTTGAGCAGGACAGACCCGTCGTTGCAGCATTCAGATCCCTAGTCTCCGGTCTGTGTCATTCTTCTGCCCTTAAAGGACCTACTGGTTTAGATTAGAAGTCTCTGTGGTCATAAAAAGTAAAACATTTGTAGGTTAAATCTATTGTATATTTCAGGGGTGTAACAACGCAGACCCTTACCTGTACTAGTTTCTTTTTCCAGATCTAATCCACTGTAGAGTGTAAAGTCGTTGGGAATCCTAATAAAGTACATTAAGGGATTGTAGAAGATCCTCTTCCAAAGGTAGGCCTATAGTTTAGGCTATAAGTATTTGAATGAAACTAGGATGCAAACCTGCACACGGAAAGCCAGAACACCGACAGAATTATCACTCACTAGCCGTAAACTCTGTTTACTCTGAGTGCTGTTTGTTAAAATCCCTAATAACCTATGGTATAAGGTTTTTAGCATTTACTATATTTATGTTATGAGTAATTGTTGACTAGCTGCCTCCTTGGTGGTTCATAGTGCTCCTAAAGCAGTAATTCCATAAACAGATTGTTGTAAAATAACTTAATAACTGCTGTTTGTATATTTGCACTGTGATGTTATAAACCACGATAAAGAGATGTTTGTTATGGGTGATAAAATGACTTCACTCAATACAAATAATCTAGCACAGACAACTCCCAATACTGGATATGTAACAATACTACAAGTGAACTAAAAATAATCACTGTAGGTGTATGAAATTTTAGTTTGTTACATAGTAATTATAAACTAAACTGGAAAACTTTGTCATCTTCTCCAAAAAATTTAATAATGAGTTCTTACTGACCCCTGGTGGACATACAGTTTTAGCATCTTTCCTCTAAAAGGATAATAAATAAGATGCATAAAATGCAATGATTAGGCCCTATATGATGATCCAATTGTGACACAGATTTGACATTTGTTCTTTCTATAAAAACTCACACCTTTGAAACAAAGAATATTGTTGAAATTATTACTTTTGCTATTAAACTTTGTACTGTATAATTGTCATGGTAAACATATATTAAACTATTTTAACTATCTACAATATTTTAGTAATCCTCTTTAAACTAAAGCTTTCAGAAATGCAAGATGCAAAACAAATTTAATTATATTATACTAACTTACTAACATTACGTCTTTAACTCCACCAGATGACACTATACAAAATGTATACAATAATAATAATAATTATTATTAAAACATTATTTAAACATATTGTTGACTTAAAGCAGTATATTAACCTAAAATAATCGAAACAAAAATATTTTATTATCATTATTACTATAAAATATAGTCTGATGAAGACTGTTGTCTCTTTTAGTACATTGTTATTTCTGCCCTAAACTGTCATTATAACCACATGACAGAATGTTCTCATCAGTAACACGCTGTTCTGTTGTTCATAATTATAAGTACAGAACAGTAATTCAATGCTGGTGAACCAGTTCCAGCTGTGAAAATAATTGGATATTTTTGGCTTTGACCTATGCAGAGTGAGTACTGTAAGCAGACCAACACTGTAGAGTAAACAGTTCACTGTGAACTACACATGCTTCAGACCTCTGAATGATAACAGAGGTCATGTTGACATGTCAGTGGAGCAATATTTGCATGCTGAATTTTAGAATGACATAGCCTAGACTTGATAACATGATAAGACAAACTATGGAATTTCCTACTCAATCTGTTTCCTTGTCAAAATCGTGTGAAGTATTTGAGATATTTAAATTTGAACTTCCTTTTTTCTAAGACTTTAAATAGAATAAACTGCGAAATGGTGACTTATTTGTCACAGACCCAGAGTACACTGATACTGTCAACGCTGTTACTTTTTTATTATATGCATATTAATTGCATATTTTCTATATGATACATTAACAATTAGGCCTAAGTTATAACACTTGATTTGATCTGATACTGAACACAAAACGTATGAGAGTATTTGTCAACAACACTGTTACGTAGTATAATTTTAAAGGATACAAGCACTCAACCTTCAACGACTCAGACACCAGCTTTTGCACCTTGAAGTGACCTGCAGTAGCTCTACGACGCATGCGCACAATCAGACTGCGCACCTCCCATTTTTTCACCCAGTATGGTAACCCAACCCATCTAAAATTAGCGGGGCTGCTCAGCAACAGCGGAATGTGAAGAGGTTATCTGTCTGTTCTGTGTCGTTTAGAAAGTCTGTTAGCCTACTTGTCAAAATCACACATAAAACCACCAATTTTTACATACTAACATTCTATGAAAGTAATTCTGAAATATAAAGTATATTCTTATGTATTAAAAAAATACATAAATGAAAATGGGGACGTTCAACAAAAATAAAAAAAACGGAAATATATAACACCGGACGCCCGTGAAGGGTTAACTGAAAATGAAAGGGAACGTGCAAACTAAGCGTTATCAAAAGTCACCAGGTGGAACATCGATGTGTTGCTTATTCAAATGTGATTGGCCATTCACCGCATCGATGATTTTTAGTCCTGACCCCGTGTAATTGTGACGTCGGCTCCGAGACGGAGGCGGAGAAGAGCTACGTTTATTGCTGTATGCTCCGATTCATTCGACCCTTCCTTCGACCGGAGTGAAGTCGGGCAGCAACCTCTAGTATTTTCGGCGAGAAAAAAAACATGGCAGGTTACTTGAAGGTCCTCAGCTCTCTCACTAGGTCCGCGGCCACTCTATCCAAATCCCCCGCCGTTCTTGCTCCAACTTCTTGCCAGAGTTTGCAACAGAGGAACTGTGAGTTTTCCACTTCCACAATTGTCTATAGATGTGTCAATACAAAGCCGCATTAACCGGCGTTTTAACACCGGCTAATGCTTATCTGAGACGATGTGCTTTTAAATGTAAATCTCCTTTCACCCTTGCCACATACCTCATGCTTGTATCGAGAAACGCCGGTAGCGGACTGTCGTGTTTCTTTCAGTTCGCCAGCTTGCATATCTCCATCTCTTCGCGGTTTCAGTAGCGCCACAGCTGAACGCTATTTTCTCGGTGACGTTGTACGTGCAGCGGGAATCGCGCGCGGCCGCACAGGCAGAAGTCGCGCTCCTTTGTTCGCCTATAAGATGTCTTTTAAAAAAGACCAACATAAATGGTATATTAGCTTCATTTAAACCATTGTGTTTAAGATGTCGTTTCTTAAAGGCAAACCCTGTCTTCATAACATCATTGCACCTTTGAACAATTTGACGGCGTCGTCAGAGTCGTTTGAATGTATTTTTGGCATGTGAATCGCCCGGATGGGCTGCACACAAGGACTGCGGAGTGACTTATGAAACCATTCGCGCCGAAAATACTGCTG
>JAFVLL020032186.1:0-26158 GCA_021397915.2 Tor tambroides | reverse complement strand
TTCTTGTTATTTCTCTAGTACGGCGGCTTATGAACCGGAAGTCTCGCACATTCACAGAAAACGGCTTACTTCCGCGTTGAAGAATAAGGTGGATAATGGAAAATGTTCTTTAGAATGTTAAAATGTTCTTTTTAAGAACTGTTCACTGAAAGGTTCTTTGGGGAACCAAAAATGGTTATTTTATGGCATAATTACAAAAATCCCCTTTCAGAATCTTTATATTTTAATAGTGCATGGCCAAATTTTACTTTTGGCCTGAACTTTTCCTTTAAGACCAGCAAAAGGATCAGGTTCTGCGTGCAAAGCACAACCAAACAAATATGCCACTTCAGGCAACATATCCCAGCATCCACTAAATGAGCAAAATGGATGTGCTTTCAGATGCCCCAGGACTGAGGTCAGTCTAGTGCCAGTGCTGATGTAAGACAGCAGGGACAGTGAGACAGAAATAGACAGCACTTCCCTCAGGCTCTATCAGTCAGGATGAGATCTAATGGCCCAGAAGTAAGCGCATGAGTTCAATCGAGAAGAGGCTGCCCTATCCCCTCAGAAAACCCTGTGATTTTTGGATTAAAAGGAACCATTGGAGCCTTAATTAAGCTTTATTGTGTTTACGATCTCTTTTGGAAATCGCTTCCCTCACGCTTGAGAGGCACCGGAGGAGAGCGCTAGGGAGGGAACTGCTCCGATGTTAATCCAGGTTATTCGCATCAGCGTTTTCCCTGCAGCATGCTAACCGCATCAGCGACGTTTCCCTGTGCTATTTTGGTTTGGTGCGTATTGAGCGCAACGCAGTGCCCATGTGAAGAGCCTGATGGGTAATCCTGTGAATGGAGAACAGTCAATGGTCGTGCTCGGCCTCTGTGCATTCTGGGACAACACAGACGGTAGGGATTATGTAACCGACATGTGCCAGATAAGGGTAAACAGTGTTGCTCTTTGCATCATAGCATCACATAAAGCCTGTTTGATGCCGCTTACCGTTTTATGTCTGAAAGGAAGTTGTCTGTAAATTCAACAAGGCAGAACAGGAATATTGTTTTTGATCACTAGACTCTAGATATGGGAATAAGACATTTGGGAATTTGATTCATTTTTACTCCATAGCCTACTGGTCAATGCATATTCAAGTCTAAAACAATGAGAAAAATAGTCATATATAGAAAAAATCTACTATTTTGCTTTTTGTTGATGATATTTTGTGCTGTAAGTGTTGAGAACCTTAAAATGTCTGAGCTTTGGTATGCAGAAAGATCTTCCCTAACCAAAGCAGAATTTGAACAACAAAAAGCCTTCAGTAAAATTTAAATGACTGTCAAAGCACATCTATGTCCTCAAGTTGATGGGAATGGAGCCTTTTTAAACAATTCAGTAAGGCTGTAAAATTCAAGTATTAAATGCAAAAGGGATAAACCATGAAAGTTCTGCAGCAAAAGCCAAAATATGGCCAGTCGTTTCATTTTATAATACAATAGCTGCATGTTAATTGGGGGTCTGTTGTGTCAGCAGCAGCTAAAATGGTAATTACCCTTGAGTGCTTTGGGTCATTTGGGGAAAAATGGTTATCTAGTCACTGCTGCCTCAGGCTCATCATGAATTTGGCATTTAAGAGCTCTCGACAGGTTGAGGTAAGCATAGATGAACAGGTCTTTCCTCTCAGATTTACAGCACAGGGTTAATGGCCAGTCTCTAGCTTCATTATGGATTCTCATCCATTTCCATGACCCACGTTGGTCTTTGCATTCATTCTTTGAACGGGACTATCTATGGAGCCCATCTAATCACATTAGTTAAGATCCAGGCTGCAGTACGTTCTTAAGAAATAGCACCAGAAATAGCACCAGATTATGATTGTAACAATAGTAGGACTATTTGTGATGCAAACACAGCCTTTATCTGCAGTTATCAAAAGATATGGTAAGAAACTATATATAAAAAACCCTCATTTTGATGTGAAACATTTGAAATGTAGTAGGAAACACCCTAAAAAACAAAAGCACAACTAAAGCAATGTGTGGTCGTGAAACCTTTATTTTGGTTACCCAACACTCTTAAAAATAAAGGTCCTGCCAAAACAGATTTTACAACCTGATGACACAAGAGCCCCTTTTTTAAAGCTGCTAGTGCATTATGATAATCTTTCTATGATACTTTAGATAACCACATATGTTCTAGTGCTTCAATAAACCCAATAGAGCTTTGCTTTGCTGTTAATGGATGAAGCCAATACTGATCAGAAGAACATATGGAGCATATGGAGAACTTTCATAATCTCCAAAGCCAACTGAAGCATTCTATATAGGGCCAAATGGTTCTTGATAACAAGTGTTTTTTTTGCTGAAGATGTAAATCATTCAAAAAAGGCAATTCTACCTCAATTTGTTTGAACCTGTGTTATGTTTTCTTTCATGGAACGCAAAAGCAACCTCAGCCACCATTTACTTTCATTGCATATAAAAATATGCAATGAAAGTGAATGGAGATGTCATTTTGTGTAGAAATAAAATTATACATATCTGGGATGACATGAAGATGAATATGTTTCTGAGTGTGTATTACTATGTAATTACACTCACACGCAATATATGTAACAGACACTATCATATGGACCCGAGTTGAATGGATGTTGCGCGTTTTTACGCGATTCACCTGCCAAAATGGAGGATGGCGTCAAGCAACATGAGATGTGAAGAAATCAACGCCGTTATGGCAAGAAGCCATCCTCACCTGTCCTTTGACCAGACTGGCAGCGAACTGCCTCATCACGGCCTCGACGGTGTACGCGCTCGACCAGCCGCGGGGCGTTAATAACTCCATGCAGATCGCGCCGCCGTCCAGCACGTATCCGTTCTCCAGCCGCGGCGTCAGGACGCGCATGAACGGCGGGGAGAACGGGAAATTGTCGGGGAAGGTGACATTCAGCAGTATGTACTCGGTGTTGGTCTCCTTCATGTCCTGCCAGAGCGCGGAGTCCTTGTCCACCTGGTGCAGCTTGACATTCCAGTCAAAGAGGTTATCGTCCGCCAGCTCCACCGTGATGAAGCTGTCGCCGAGCCGCCGGATCTCCTGCAGCTCCTTCATCAGCCTCCGCGTCCGCACCTGGGTGCAGTGCTGCCGGTTCGCCGCCGGCGGGGGCATCACGGAGCCGCTCGTCGCTTTGACGCCTCCCGTTTGCTGCTTCTCTTTCGCGTCCTTGCTCGGTTTGTCCGGTTTGACGGCGGGCTTGTCCTTGCCGGACACGTCGAAGCGCCTGGCTTTGATTTCTGGCGTGCTGAGGATATTGTTGGTCTCGTTGCTGGTGTTGCAGTGCTTCATGTTGTTGTTCTTCTGGTTGCCTTTAGTCCCTTTCAGTGAGCCCTGGTGGTGATGCTTTGGGTCCTCCGTGTCTCGGTCGTGCAGTCGAATTAGACCGATTTTCCGCAAAAGAGTAGCCATTTGTGATGCGTCGCGCCGATCGAGGTGGGTGTAATGGAGCTCAGAAGATGAGACGCGTCCTCAATGCATCATTTCTCTGCGCGAGTGCACTGAAACACAAAAACGTTCATATAATACGTATTCCCACTCCTGTAATTCCCTATGAGGCACAGCCGCGGCTGCTGCAAAAGAGGCACGATAACGCTGCTCGAAATGAACCTATAATCTGGTGCAGGCACACAAGAAGAGCGGGAGCGGAGCACCTCAGCTCGGTTGGCTTCCGCTGTACCTGGACGGAATGAGTAATCAAGGGTCCAGCAAGAGTTATTTTTTCTTCACACCAGTATTCCGACAAGTCCCGCCCTTGACCTGATCGCTGTTCGCTGGAGATGCCACAGCTATGTGATTGACTTCTAAAGTGCCCAATCACAGAGCGGCGGTGGCTGTGAGGAGCTCACGCTAGCCAATCCTGCCGTGGGAGGCGGGGCTTGTCTGAATACTGGTGGATAAAATAAATAACGCTTTGCTCCATGTCTATATTAACGCGTTTACTGTTATACCTTTCCTCTGTTTTGCAAATTTGGCATATTGTCCATTTATTTGTTGTTATTCTTTTTATTTATTTATTTATTTTCTCACATACATGTAATTCATGTGTAACACTCCACTCCCCGCTTTACATCTTTGTCGGGTACAGGAAAAAAATCACAGAAACAGTATTTAGTATCGTTGTATAACTTCATGTATTTGTTTCTCTCTCTCTCTCTGGCTTTTCTATATTCGCTGTAATATAATATGTAAGATGCCATCGGCATTAATAAAAATTAATAAATAAATAATGCGTCTTTGCCCTGTTTCGGGGGAAGGGTATCGAGTTCTCATGCATCAGCTGGCAATGAATCAATACACCCCCTTCTCTTAAACCTCGTCTTGAAAAGGTCAGTGCACCAGCAGTTCACACGAGTATGTATAAAATCGTTAGTGTTTGAACGAACCATGTTGCTAGTCATCAACCAATGCATTGTGTCACCCATATGTTGTTTTCCAACAACAGCGACTTTGCAGCAATTCGAAACGCTTTACAGCACAACGAAGGATTCCGTTACCAGGGTAACAGTCCATTCTCGCACGCCATTCGATGAAACGCTGCCGCAAAGCTATTCGCTGTCATGGAAGCTGCGTTGCGTGAACAGATGTCCTTCTTTTGTTGATAATTTTATAGTTTTATCCCAATTAAATCAATCACACGCTTTACCTTTATGTAAAATACAGCACATCATGGCCGAAAAGTTTGATAATCTCGAAGAACACCTCGAGAAATTCGTCGAAAACATACGACAGCTTGGGATTATTGTCAGCGATTTCCAGCCCAGCAGTCAAACCGGACTCAATCAGAAACTGTGAGTTGTCATTTCTATTAGTTTTGATACGAATCTAAAACGTTATGTTGGTTTAAACAAATAATATCTAGGAAATGATGGCGATTTTGAGCTTTAGCCTTTCTTGGCTTGTTATCAGTAGTGTAGCCTCGTTCAATCACGAGTAAAGCCTAAAAATAATGTGGTTGTTTAATTCCTCAGGAACTTTATGATCACAGGACTTCAGGACATTGAGAAATGCCGACAGCAGCTTCATGATATCAACGTCCCGTTGGAAGTGTTCGAGTGAGTAGTAACTTACATTACATAATACAGATGCATAATAAATATTTTTAGCTGCAAAAACCTCTTGAAAAATTAATGTAAATAGGTTTTGTCCACTCATGGTAGTCAGATAACAAATGTTTAAAGACGTTTGCATGGTCTTTATCACATTACCCTTCTTTTACTCTCATTTCTACTCTGTTTAAATTGTCAGCACTCATTTAGTTGCTATATTCAAGAAATATGAGATGTCACATCTGTGTAAAGACATGAATTTCTATTATTGATTATTGATTTTTTACACAGGTATATTGATCAGGGTCGTAACCCTCAACTGTACACAAAGGAGTGCTTAGAAAGAGCTTTGGCTAAAAATGAACAGGTCAAAGGAAAGATTGACACACTGACTGTGAGTACTGTTCCAGCGTTTGCATTCAGATTTCAATTCTACCATCACTATGAATGACTGACTAATTTGGGAGTGCTAGCAAGTTATTTGCTACAAAAGGACATAATATATATATATATATATTTGCACAGATTCAACCCCTTCTGTTAATATAGTTATTATTATAGTCATCATTCTTGATCTGAACAGGCCTTCTTTTCATTGATTCAGAATAAAGCTGGAACACACACTTACTTTTCCTCTATGTCATTATTGATGAGCTTATGAATTAAAAATATTCCTTGGAAAAAATATCCTTGGAAATCTGTAATATGCATGTGTATGTTAAAGAAATCTTAGGTTAAAAATGCTAGACTGTTCTCCTGCTTTATAGATTTCTGTTGTGGATGGATGAATTTCTTGTATGTTGTGAATAATACAAACAAAGGCACTTCATCTTACCATCTTACAATATTTTGCGGTTTCTTTTTTTTTTTTCCTCCAGAAATTTAAAAGCCTCCTCATTTCTGAGCTGGGGAAGGTTTTTCCTGAAGAGATGGCTAAATATAAGGCCATTCATGGAGATGACCCTCCTTCATAAGTTACCAGTGCCACAACACGTCAAACGCAAGATGTACATATGTTGATATTAATATAACATGTTTTTTAAGGTTGAATTCATTGGTGAAATATGCAAATTTTTACAGCTTTTTCATCTTTATATTTGCCTTTGTAATTCATAAGATTACAGTTCAAAAATTGAGGGACATTTTGGGGCATCCTTGAAACAGTGCGAAGCTTTTTTTCCTCATGCATTGTAATTTTCACAGCATAATTTTTTATTTTTTGCTGAATAAATGATTATTTTGTGTAATGACAGCCACCGGTCTTTTTGGTTTTATCAACCTCTGTTTCTGATATTTACTCAGTCTTTCTCGGGTGGTTTTTGGTTGGATTGGTTCCAGTGGCCTCAAGTTACTTCCTGCTGTGCCCTCTTTCGCCCTGACTTGTAATCTCACACTACTTGTCTGGTGCTGTAATGATGGAATTGATTCGTAAGCATCCTCATTTAACCACATGGAATCATTCACGATATAGCTGAACTGTGAACAGACAGTGAGACTTTACCCTAGATGACAAACTCATGAGAACTCAGACGTTCTTGATGAATGTCTCTCTGGACAGTGAAAGATACATTGGTGGCCATAAATTATTAGAACACTAGTATTTTCACAGCTAAAAAATGGTTTTAAGTCGGCTTTGCAGGTAGGCTTCTTGAAGCATCTTGGAGACGTTGCCACAGTTCTTCTGGATTTAGTCTGTCTCAGTTTGTTCTGTTTCTCCATGTCATTCCAGACAGACTGGATGATGGTGAGATCATATCTCTGTGTGGAGCACTGGCTGTTGTCAGACTCCTTGTGCAAACAAAAATCTTACTGGATTATTACAATTAATGGCAAAATTAATGTTTGGAAAAGTAAACTGATATTTCCTACTGACACACTACAGTAAAAGATAACTGACTTAAAACCAGTTTTAGCTGGTGAAAGTACTAGTGTTCTAATAATTTTGGCCACCACTGTAGGTCATTAGAATGGTAAAAGCTTTGTACATGGGTAACAGAGACTAGAGGTTTAAATATTTGTGTCTGAAATACCTTTGGTCCAATTGATGGAGGGTTTTGTAACTTTTGTGAGGATTTAATTCTTTCAAGACTGGTCAAACACTGAACATCTGCTGTATGATTAGTCACTTTCCTGCACAAAAGGACTTTAGCCAATGTCTGGACTGGAATACTAGTGAAATGCATATTGCACTGCCTGTTTAAAAAAAGAAACATGGAAAGTTTATAATGCAATGACAAACATAGTATGCTAGATTGTAGCTGTAGTCTGCTACGTTCTTGTTCATTGAGGTTTAATTTAGTGAGAGTCCAATTTTTGTGTTTGATGTAAAAACTATTTGTATTTTGCAGTCCAGTTCTCTTCTAGTTAGGGCTGGGCGATAAATCGATTTTATCGATTAACTCGAATGTGTAGTTAATGTCGACTTGTTTGAATGAAAATCGGTTTTTCCAAATAAAAAATAACGTGTACTACGGAACTCCTTAAATATGGAAGCATATGTGTAGCAAAATTCAATTTGCAATGTAATATGCAAAATGGCAATGCAATATGTAAAATGGCAATGTATTGCTGTATTTAAATTTACATTTTCCCATACATATGTGCAACATTTAGTGCAAAATGAAAATGAAAATTCAATTATATAATTGAAGTTTGCCATTTTCTACACTAGTTTTAATATGCATATTAAAAACAAATTTTAAAGCTTTATAAGTTGCAAAATGAAAATGAAAATGTATTACCCAAATTGACTGGATATGTTTAACATGTCCAAGCAAAAACATGCTTAAAATTATCATTTAAATGCTGTTTTTCCTAAATTCATTTAAACTTTGGGAGTAGGAAACGTGGGATTGCATTTTCATTGTGAGACAGCGAGATAATTGTAGCAAAATTCAATAGGGAGTTTCAAAATGGAAATTCTGAGCCAATGGTGCAGCAAAAGAGTAGCAAACTGGTGATTTAAATGTCTTTTTATTTTCTTAAATGCACTGACACTTACATATATGGCCTTCAATTGCATTTTCATTAAATACCCCTTGCCCGATGAATATAGTTTAAGTCATTGTGGATTTGAAAATGCATTCCGGCCCGGAGCACGCCCCCTAGCTGTCAATCATTACATCAAGGCCCGGGGCTTGGCAGCTTAGGACGCGATAGGTCAATATTCACCATTAATCAAACGCTTTTCACCTGCCTGAACATCTCTGCCCGTTTACACTCGGATTGATGCACATAGAAAAACAACAGACAGTGCTGTTCCCCCTTATTTACTACATTACGCCTATTTATTCTCTTTTATTTTTAATCCGTAAAATAGCGCGTGTTCCGTGGCACCTGAACAAGGAAGTGCAGAGTGTTCCTCAGGGGCAGGGGCTCAAATGTAAAAAAAAAAAAAAAAAGTTGCGATGTGAGGAAAAAAAAAAATTATAGGTCAAAAGTTTGGATACATTAATATTTTATATTTTTGCAATAAGTCACTTATGGTCATCAAGCCTGCATTTATTTGATCAAAATTTTAATATACTTTAAAATACATTTTATGCAATGCTTATTTCAGGATTCTTTGATGCATAAAATGTTAAATAACAGCATTTTTTAAAAAATATAACTGTCGTAACAATATACACTACCGTTCAAAAGCTTGCGGTCAGTATTATTATTATTTTTTTAAAGAAATTAGATTTTATTCAGCAAGGATTTTTTAAATTAATAGAAACAGTGATAGTAAAGATCAATATTGTTAGAAAACATTAATAAATGCTGTTCTTTTTAACTTTTTATTTATCAATGAACCCCAAAAAAGTATCACGGTTCCAAAATAAATAAATAAAATTAAAATAAAAACAAAACATTAAGCAGCACAACTGTTTCCAACACTGATAATAAATCAGCATATTAGAATGATTTCTGAAGGATCATGCACTGAAGACTGGAGTAATGATGCTGAAAATTCAGCTTTGAATCACAGAAATAAATTATATTTTAAAGTATATTAAAATAGAAAAAGTTCTTTTAAACTGTAATATTTCACAATATTAGTTTTTTTTGTATTTTTGATCAAATAAATGCAGGCTTGATGAGCATAAGACACTTTCATAATGCTGCATAATTATCAGAAATGGTAATATAATAAAGTCCTTTCACGTCACCATTTCGCCAGCCTACACTTCACATAATAGGCCTGTAGGTGGCACTTGGGCTTCATTACTATGAGAGTTTCATGAAACGGTGTAGGACATCATACATAAGTGAATTCAATAGCCTACTGATTACCATTATTGCGACTTTTGTTTTGTGCAGTGCTTTTGCAGTCATTCAGCATCTATTTTCTCACCGATGTAATTTGATTTATAAAATGAGACAAACCGCAGATCCAGATCTCTCCACAAATAAGCTCGTCTGTCCCGTGTCAGTTTCTACTGATTTATGAAAAAGAACGGAAAATAACCGCTCCACTTCACATTATTGTCCAATTAAATTTGAACTTGAGCCAGATCATGATTGGTTGGTGTACATGACAAACGGACATTGATGAATTATGTAGCTTAATATTCTAAAATATATATGGATTTTTTTAGCTAGCTTTGATTATTGATGAAAAAAAGTTTAAAATATTGTTTGGTTTATTTTTTTCTTTCCGTCAACCCACTCGCTGAAAGAACCATATAGTGTATGTCTTGAGAGCGTATGGATTCTGAACAGACTGTGGAATATCAGTCAGTCAAGCAAAACGCACGCTACCCATAGCAACGCCTCAGATTTGACTATATGTAAAAATAAACAGGAATTTTTTGACTTTTGAGCGATTAGTTACTGTTTTGTACACATTGTCATGTTAATTAGAATTCAAATGCATTTTGTTTTATTGACCACAATATCATTGATATTTGTCTGAGATGGGCACCTTTGAATAATTTTGAAAAAAGGGCAGGGGCTCGAGCCCCCAAACCCCTGCCCCTGAGGAACTCTCTGCACGTTCCTGTTCAGATCCCACGGAACACGCGCTATTTTACGGATTAAAAATAAAAGAGTAATAAAATATAAGGTAAGGTAGTAAATAAGTGTAGAATAGCACTGTCTGTTTGCTTATGTGCATCAATCCGAGTGTAAACGGTGAGAGATATTCAGGCAGGTGAAAAGCGTTTGGTTAATGGTGAATATTGACCTATCGTGCGTCCTGTTGCCGAGCCCCGCCTTGATGTAATGATTGACAGCTAGGGGGCGTGCTCGGCTCGGAATGCATTTTCAAATCCACAATGACTTAAACTATATTCATCGCGGGGTATTTAATGAAAATGCAATTGAAACGTCATATATGTAAGTGTCAATGCATTTAAGAAAAATAAAAGACATTTAAATCACCGTTTTGCTACCCTTTTGCTGCACCTTTGGCTCAGAATGCATTTTGAAACTCTCATTGAATTTTGCTACAATTATCACGCGGTATCACAATGAAAATGCAATCCCACGTTTCCTACCCCAAAGTTTAAATGCATTTAGGAAAAACAGCATTTAAATGATAATTTTGCCACAGTTTTTGCTTGGACATGTTAAACATATCTAATCAATTTGGGTACTACATTTTCATTTTAATTTTGCAACTTATAAAGCTTTAAAAATGTTTTTAATTTGCATATTAAAACTAGTGTAGAAAATGGCCAATTTAAATTATATAATTGAATTTTCATTTTCATTTTGCACAAAATGTTGCACATATGAATGGGAAAATGTAAATTTAAGTACAGAAATACATTGCCATTTTACATATTGCATTGCCATTTTGCATATTACATTGCAAATTGAATTTTGCTACACATATGCTTCCATACTTAAAGGGAATAAATACGAGATGGGAGATAAATATATATTTCAATACTTTCTGTGGCAGTTTTATCATCAGGTAATCATACTGTATATAAAATTGTGGGCATCAGGGAGCCGCTATTATGCCTGGCATTGAAACTGCTTTTGAATGCACGATGGCTTTTTAGTTTCACTTTCGAGATTCGCGATCGCACGTACTCTGTTTATACTACAGAGCGGCAGTACTTACCACACATTGTACAGGATTAGATGATTGTCATGGTGCTCAGGATCTGCAAATCATTTGTCATTGTCCTCAGTCATCTCTCCTTACTCTGTTTATGTGGTAAGTGAAATTTTATGTACTGTAATGCAGTGTTTCCCATACATTGATTTATTTGTGGCGGCCTGCCACAATATCAAAACTGACCGCCACAAATAATTTTTTATTTTTTTTTCAAAAAGCTTTGACTTCGTTGAATAAACAAGCACTGCACGTTTCAAAATCGTCTTTATATCACTGCATTTCTGAAGGAAACCGACTGTCTTCAGAAAATTTTGGATGTCATTTTCATTTCATCTTGCATATAATGTCTGATAAAGCAGCGTTTGTGAGCAGAGCGCTAATTTGTGTACAGCGTTACCGGGGAAACCGCTATCTCTCCGAGCTCTAAAAGCGCCTCCTGCTGGCAGAGAATGAATTTGCATATATGCCGCCACAAATGGCTGCATCCGAAAACTGAAAAATGCTGCCTTCGGAGGCAGCATTCCAAGGCAGGAAGGCATCAAGGCACGTCCGAATCCAAAATGAGCTTCACTTCCTGTCTCCTGAGATGCCTTCATCTGATCGATTTCTGAAGGCAGCATAGATGTATCCTTCGCTGCCTTTGATATCCCACAATCCTGTGCGTTCCATTCCGAGACGGTTGAGCTAAAAATAAAGATGGCGGCTGGAAGTTGCATTTGGTGGTTAGTTTGTGTGTAAATGTATATTTCTGATTAACTTTTTGCACTTTTGATGTTAATTCTAGCGAGGAATGAGTATTATAGTAATTAAATATTCGTTTAGTCATCACCAAAACTCGTTCTATTTTGTTGTAGATCGTTAAACCGTTACGCTGCCTCAGAAGCCTGTCCGAAATCAGTTTCGTGAGGTGCCTTCGTGCATAAACGCTGTCTGCAAAGTCATTGCCTCATAAGGCAGCGAGGCAGCAAGGCACCTGCCTAAGTTTTCGGATGCAGCCATAGAGTCCAAGTCTGTGGGAAACACTGGTAATGTAACAGGCAACCGTTAGCAATCGTTATTTGTTTTCCGTGCCTTTCTGAATACGGATTCACGATTCAGGCCAAAGGGCGTCACATAATTTTATGTCTTATGTTACGTTACATTTTATGTCATGTTACGTTATTTTATGTTACATTTTCACTGTCTTTTTGGCTTGTTGTTTCTGATTGCACTTTAACCCCAAGGGGGAATCCAGATCAAATCCCAGAAGGGAAAATCAAAACAAAATAAAGTTAGAACTTGTTTTGAACAATTTCTTTGTCATCTGCAGATTGATTTTAAGTAGGGGGAAAAAATCGATTTAAATCGTAAATCGGATTTTTTGTGAAAAAATCGGGGATTTTTTTTAGGCCATATCGCCCAGCCCTACTTCTAGTCATGTATTTGTATTAGTCAGGTTACATAGTGAGTCAAGAACATGTTAATATTACTATTCCAATATTACTTTGAGTAGATTTAGACACAAGATAGGCAGTCTGCTATCTCAGAGATAGATAAATAGATGATTAAAAATGTGTGGAGCAAGGCCATTGGAGAAGAGAATCTTCTTTCCAATACTTGTTCAGTTTCTGAGCTGCCCTCTTTCTTAGAGTTCATCTTTTGTAAGCACTCAAACAAAAAGCCTGGAGTGGGAGGAGAGATGTAGTAGCGGTGCACAAAGAGACTCTTATAAAGGACACAATTTCCGAATTGGTTTCTCAGGTATGTCTTTGCGCGGTGGTGTGCACGTTTTCTCATGCATGGCATCCTCAAGCCTTTGTTCAGAGCCTTGATGTTTCTGTGGGTGAATACTGAACTCATCTTGTGACTCATGAGATGAATCATGTTTTTTTCTATAGTATGACCTTCATTTCACCAAACACCTCTTCCACCTCTTCTCACTGAGGAGCAGTGATGCATCCTGAAGAAAGTAACCATATATATTGCTAATTATGCAGTTTTTATCTATGTCTATCTATCTGTCTATCGTTCTATCTATCTATCGTTCTATCTGTCGTTCTATCTATCGTTCTGTCTGTCTGTCTGTCTGTCTGTCTGTCTGTCTATCTATCGTTTTATCGTTCTGTCTATCTATCTATCTATCGTTCTATCTATCGTTCTATCTATCATTTTATTGTTCTGTCTATCTGTCTGTCTGTCTCTGTCTATCGTTCTGTCTGTCTATCTATCTATCTATCGTTCTATCTATCGTTCTGTCTGTCTGTCTGTCTGTCTGTCTATCTATCTCTGTCTGTTTGTCTATCTGTCTGTCTGTCTATGTATCATTTTATCTATATATCTATCTATCTATCTATCTATATTGTATCTATCATTCTAACTATTGTTCTAACTATTGTTCCATCATTCTATCATCTATCTATCTATCTATCTATCTATCTATCTATCTATCATTATTATAATACTGATATTTGCATTAGAAAACCCACATTTGCTGCTCTGATGACTCTTTCTTAGTGTCACATCAGGAATCAAAATTACTTTGTTTACATACCGATGAACCAGATAAACAAAAAAAAAAAAGTTCTCCACAAATGCATGTACAGGTCTAGTAGAGGCTTAACCCACGGCAAATATGTTTCTTTGATCCTCATCTTACATGTGACGCCAGCACAAGCAAGTCAGTATCACGTGCATGCAGCTTTCTTAGTTAGCAAGCAACCCATTGCTACCTTTGATAATATTATCATAATGGCTTTGTAACGCTAATCAAAGGTGCTTCAGACGGACTGTGATTGCAGTTGTGCGTGCAATCCTGAAGCGCTCTGGACAGTTTGATCATTTTTTCTTCTTGATTGAACACTTTCCACATGAAGGAGGGTGCTGGCTCTATTTCAGGACAATCACCCCCTTCTGTGAAGGTCATGAGGAAGTCAAACCCTTCAGCCTTCTGTTGCAGTAGTCACCATGGCAACGTACCCAGCCTTCCGCCAACGAAGACAAAAGCCACCATATAGGGGGACGAGAAAGGGGCATGTGTTGGAAAAGGAACTGATGCATATTCAGCAGACACACACACACATATGTTCTGAGCAAACTGCTCATCCCATGTGTGTTTGAGTTTGTCATTCATTTTTTTGCCCTTTAGGGCCAAAGGTTGCAATAGCTCTGAATTAGCTGAAATGAATCAGGTTTAGCACGTGTGTGCAGGCGTGCATGCTAATATCAAAGCAGCTGTAGCGCGGTCATACTTTGGTTGCTAAAAAAATCGCCTCAAACTTTACATTTAACATGACTTTGACTCACTTCAAATTTAAGTTCTCTACAAAAAGGAAGTTTCTGTGGTAGTTGTTTAGCTTTTATGCATTATACGGACTGGTCAGCATGTACGACTTTCTTGACCGTGGACTCATTTGGAGGTAGAAAGTATAGCCTTGAGGGTTGCTGAGAGAAAGGGCAAGGCTGTAGATCTCTCTGGTCTCCATGGAGATGGACGTCTTGCTCTCTCAATCCTTTCCTCATTAAAACACAGCAAGGCACAAAGCCACGGATGATCATGTGATCCTGTATCTCGTCCTTTCTTGAAAAACCAATTGGTGAAAACCAATTTGGCGAAAACCAGTCCTTAAGTTAATAAATAGATTACCCATGTAAATGTTTACTTGAACGGAATAGTTCACATTGTAATGTAAATGCTGGCATTATATACTATATATTATATGCTGTCATTGAATACAAAAGGAGAATATTGACAAGTCTTCATGTAGCTCCTTTCCTCATGAAGTTTCCTCAAAAAATCTCCTTTTGTGATTCATTTCAAAAATACTTTTTATGGTTTTAATCAATCTATTTTTTATGGTTAAATATTTTCAATATCAACTAATCTTCGGCCTGAATGCAAGGCCATAAATGTCTTGATTAATGGAGGTTTTTTTTTTTTTTTTTGTAATGGTGAAGGAAATTCTAGGTCTAATTCTAGTTGGAAAGTAATCATTATGAACTGTTTGCAAATAATATTTTAAAATATCCACACATTCACTCATATTTGTATGGCTATTGTGACAAAAAGTCTCCTCACATTCAGTTAGGAATTTCATGAAACACGTAAATGATACCATATTTTCGATTCAAAATGACCACATTTGAGAAAAGCTGAGTAGTTTCTCTGGATATTAATTTAATAATTACTGTATTTAATAGTAATAATTTAACATTTCTATCATGAAACAGTTGTCAAGCATTAAATGTTTCACTATTTGCTTCTTACTCTCCTTCAGTGTGAAAACTAAAGTGTCACGCTCTGGTTCTCTGAACAGTAAACCCTGCTTACTTTAATTTGATTGGCCATCTCAATGACATTGACACTGACGATCACTGTTATTCTGAGTCAGACCAGACTTTAGTTGTGGCTAGAAGGGATACAGCCCCCACCAAGAAAATAACAATGAAATAGAATTTTTCTACCTGTTAGTTTGTGTTTTATTAATGTCTGCACCTACCCCAACCCTAAACCTACCCCTTACAATAATGAAAAAATAGTAATTATTGTTGTACAGTGTGACAAAAATTACGCTATATTGATGTGCGCATGCCTAGTAGCCGCAGCTGTATCCCTTATAGATTTAACCCCAAACTTTTAAAACATTTTGTCATCCTAACAGCAAACAGAGTGCATCAGAGCAGTGCAAGAATTCCAAATACTGGGGGATACAATTTGCTCATTTCTAATTATTGGGGGGAGGGAACTTGTCCTATTCAATGCCTATGATGGTTACGCCCCTGCTTGAATGACGAGTCAGATAATTGTTCCTAACTTTTAAGTGTTTCTAAGTGGAGCAAGGTCCTGCAGAGTTTAGCTCCAATTCTAATTAAAGACACCTGAATCTACTAATCAAGGTCTTCAGACTCTATAGAAACTTCCATGCAAGTGTGTTGGAGCTGGTTGGAGCTAAACTGTGCAGAACGTTTGGACACCCCTGTCATGGATATTGGGGTAAATAGTGCAAAAGGCAACTCCGTGTTTGTCAGAATTTGTTATGGTTCCAGCAGCAAACTGGAACTAGAAGTTGCAACTGATTTTTTTTTTTTTTTTTTTGAGTAAAACAAGTAAAAATCAAATTATTAAAAAACAGAGGGGTGGGGCTTGATTTTAACGCACCTCCTGTTTACATTTGCATTTTACATTTATTCATTTTGCAGACATTTAAAGATACTTACAAGCTATTCATCTTAAGGAGGAAATAACATGAGAATTGTTAAAGCGATAGTTCACTCAAAAATTCTGTCATTACGCACTCTCATGTCTTTTCAAACCCGTAAGACCTTCGTTCATATTCGGAACGCAAATTAAGATATTTTTGATGAAATCCGAGAGCTTTCTGACCCTGCATAGACAGCAATGCGACTGACACTTTCAAGGCCCAGAAAGTTAGTAAGGACATCGTTAAAATAGTCCATGTGACGTCAGTGGTTCAACCTTAATGTTATGAAGCTATGAGAATACTTTTTTGTGTTCAAAGAAAACAAAAATAATAGCTTTTTTCAACAATTTCTTTTCTGCCATGTCACTCTTTGACGTGCATTCATGACAGTACCATGACACATGAGGGTGAGTAATTAATTGACAGAATTTTCATTTTTGGGTGAACTATCCCTATAAGTTTCAAGCATTGTCCAGAATAGTACAAGTTAAAATGAGGAATATACAACATAGTGGAAGTATAGAAGAAGATTTTTGTTGTTGTTGCCCAAACCACCAAACTGATGTTATCAGAGAATGAACACTGTTCTAGAGGGGAGGCAAATTTTCAGATTTTGACTAAAGATTATACGAAAACAAACTTTATTTATTTGTTTTTGCTGTGGTTTAAAGTGAATGAATTTAAAGGTGCAACTTTTCCAAAACTGTGTAACAATTAAGGCACACCACTATATATAAAAACAAAAAAGATAAAATTCTTAGGGCCAGTTTTACTAACAGCTTGCACCTGATATTATTGAATATGCATTTGTAGGAGTTTCCCTTTCAGATGCAAAATTTATGGGAGGAGAGTATTAAAATGAATCGCGCAACACAATTTACTAACGTTTGCGCACATCAAATAGCTGGTATTTGTGCCATTATTTGACGCCCACAAAAAAGCATTAAACCAGGCGCTAATTTGCACTGCTCTTGGTAGATTGCGCTGGTCATTATGGAAATATGTTGCATCAGAGTTCTTTAATGTGCACATTGTTAGTAAATCACCTGCAGAATTTTTCCCTCTCATCGGCGCTTTTATGTAATTGCAGTCTAACGCTAATTTGCCCTGTTTAGTAAATCTGGCCCTTAGTTATTGATTAGTCAGTTGAGTTGATGGTTGGCTACTTGT
Source organism: Tor tambroides (assembly GCA_021397915.2). NCBI lineage: Eukaryota > Metazoa > Chordata > Actinopteri > Cypriniformes > Cyprinidae > Tor > Tor tambroides. The sequence goes on along the minus strand of JAFVLL020032186.1, from coordinate 8,687 downwards.
CTACTGAATGAACCATCCCTAATTTGGAATGACATGATGTAAACAGAGTTTTCATTTTTAGGTAGACTGTCCCTTTAAGACTTTAAAGTGAGACCTGTTTTTAGAAACCTCCTGTTCTTTTCCAAGAAGGAGAGAGGCTTTCATTTGCTCATCCTGCAGTATTCATTTGAATATCACAGGCCCATTGGGATTCAAACCTAATTTCTTCCCTTTCTCACTGTCTGTCTTCCCTCAGCCCCAGGGCTTCTTATTTAATATACAATCAGCATGATTTCCTGACAAGCATCTTGCGCATTGCACAGGGCCAGAGCACAGAGGCTTACGCTGCTCTTTGAGTTCCCACAGGCTTAATTAGCGCTGTTTGTTGACAGCTTTTAGGTTTCTACCACTGTCCTCCTGTAGGAGTAATAATGGTGTCATGTTGGTTGTTGCACCGGTGTAAAATCTATCAGTGCCCATCCCTGTTTCACACAGGTACTTAGAGATGAGTGATGTTGGCAGCTGGATAATTAATATGGGGTCTACTGTTTGTGTGCTTGTTGTCGTCCGAGCAGCTCTGCTGGGGTTGTGTTGTATTCTCACACCCCCTAATGCGATCCACACAAGTGTGATATCATATACGCAGAGAGGCATTCTCAGGATGTTGCCCTGACTTGTTCTCTTCTCAAGGGATGATTCAGTGTCCAATTAATATTGAAAGTTATGAAGATTTTAAAGGGAGTGCAAGGTCATTTTGTTCAGTATGTGAAAATAAGCATGTACTTGGAGGAAAATAAAATGCAAAAATTAAAATTCTGACAATGTTGTTCCAAATCTGTATCACTTTCTTTTTCTGTGGAACACAAAAAGAGATGTTTTGAAGAATGTTCATGCTGCTCTTTTAACTACAGTAGGGAAAGTGAATTGGGATTGATACGGTGAGTTCCATAAAAGTAGCCAAATTGTATGATATAGGCTACAAGGAACAGACCAAACAACAAATGTTGTAATTCACTGAAAACATTCCCAAAATGTAAAGTGTAAGATTGTGTTGGAAGAGTCATATATCTTGTTTACAGGGGTTGTCATGATATCAGATTTTCTCTTTACGATTATCATAGCCAAACTATAAAAAATCATAATGCTAATATCACAATACCTAAAGATTCTTTTTATTTTATATTTTGAATGAGACTAGTGTCTCACTTTCTTCTGTCATCTTTAATATAGTTTTGTGCCACTGTAGTAGCATTGCATCTTCGTCATCTTATTTTTTCTGTTTTATGATGGTTTGTTACCAGTGGGTGCAATACTGCCACCTACTGTGCTGGAGTATCAAGCTGACCAGTTACTGGTGCTGGATTATTTATAATATTATCAAATGTGTAGCATTATTACTATACATTATTGTAATATAATATATTAGTATATTGTGACACCCCTTCTGACATATTAAAAATGTGCAAATGCAAATAATTTTTTTTTTTAACGATACCATAAAATGTTCAGAGCTACTGAATGATTTTGTCACAAACATATCACACTTTTTTAAATATTATTTTTGCGCTTTTTCATTGCGGAAATAATCCCTTTTTACATTCATTGCATGGATGTTCTGTTCTAAATTTCCCAGTTTTTTTCTTCATTAAACAATTAAGTTTGTACTCTGAACAATATTTAAGCCTCTGATTTGATTTAGAAGTCTCCAGCAGAAGGGGTCGTAATTAGCATGCTATAAATGCCAACTGGATGCTAATTTATTTTGCGTATAACTCCACAGTGTCGTAAGACAGACGCTTATGTGAGCAGAATGTCCCCTTTGGATCCGGAAGGATGATGCCAGACGTACATCAAGCCCCATAAAACTCTACGGCACTGCCCTGCCTTTGTCTTGCCATTTGTCCCACACTTCTGTCCCCTTTGTAGACGTATGTGCATGTGTACACACCTCAATTGGGACATAAAACCCATGTACCACCTCAACCTGGAGAGACCTGGTAGACCTGGAGGACAGAGGCGGAAGGGACACCCATGTATTAAATGTCAATGAGTAGCTGCAGACATGAATGATAAATGATTTTGCAGCGATGACATAGAAGAACCATTCTGTAACCAATTTTTAAAAGAACAATTTTTTCTTAGTGTGAAGAACATTTTAAAAATCTAAAGAACATTTTTCAACTATAAAGAATCTTTTGTGGAATGAAAAGGTTCCATGGATTTTAAAGGTTCTTCATGGAACCATCAATGCCAATAAAGAACCTTTTTTTTAAATATATTTTTTGAGGGTACCTCAAGTAATTTCCCTTAATGGTGAAAGGTATGGTACTGTTTTTCTAAGATATTCAATGTAAGATTTTATTGATGTCAAGATGACCTAGCATGCAGGTACCTTTGCATTTTCTTCAGAAAATGAAAAAATCTAATTCAAGAGATTTTGAGTCAGGAGCAGTCATTTGGGGGGTGGTGGTTGGCAGGGGGTCACCCATCATGATTCGGGGACCCCTGCATGAATAGAGTTGGGGGAGGATATGGACTGCATGTCTAATAGTCTGAAACAGGCACATTGTATCCAGCTCGTGCCTCGGGATCTTTAGGTGCAGCAGATGTGAGTTATGCATGGCCATTTGAACATAATTAATCTCTGTCTCCTCTGCTCTCTGCCCCCCAGATCATCAGTACAGCCCGTCTCTGTGTCTTTGCACACTTGCACACGTGTCCCACAGGGAGGATGTGTGGGGGGGCAACCTCAGTTTAATTCTGCACAGATCTGAATGTCATAAAGTCTTTATGGCTTCAGCTGGAAGGGAGGAGGGAGCATGAATCTCCTTGTCGTTTCTTTTGCTCCTGAAACCACAAAAGCAGGGCAGTAGCCACCGTAGATATTGATGGGAGACACGTTTGGATCTTTGATTTGTTCCTTGTAAAGCTTTTTCAGGGATGCGTGGTATTAAATTTCTGACTGATGCTGATGACTTGTGTTATTGCCGATAACTGATTAATGATAAGGTTTCATCTAAATGAAAAATAAATAAGAAATACACAGTTAGAATACACATCCAATAGTGGCTGATGATACTATGAATAAAAAAAAAATACAATTGAAAAACATAACACTCCTATTCCACAAAGATACATTAAGTTTTAAGACATTTATAATGGTACAAAATACATTTATTTCAAAAAATGTTGTTCTTTTGAACTTTCTATTCATTAAGAAGTCCTGAAGCAGCACAATTGTACAGCACTGCAGCATTGATAATAATAAGAAATGTTTATTGAGCAGTAAATCAGCATATTAGAATGATTTCTGAAGGATCATGTGACACTGAAGATGGGAGTAATGATGTTGAAAATTCAGCTTTGCACCACAGGAATCACTGTTTTTGATCAAATAAGATGAGACTTCTTTCAAAAATATAAAAAAATGATGGATTGTTAATGTCTAGTAATACGGGACCTGAAGCAAAGCCAGTTAAAAAACAACTGGGTTATAGTCTCTAATTTTTGTAGTGGTAAATCTTAAATACAGTAATTATCTGAATGATGCAGGGGATTTTCAGATATTTCAGAAATGTTTTAAATCGTAAACAGAGATTCCTGCTACTATGCCCACATGCACGACTCAAACCCACATCTCTTCAACTCAAGGACCAGTGGTCACAGTTGCCTACACGGATGTAGGTGTGCAGTAAGATGTCCTAAATTAAATCCTACTCAACAACAGACCGATATTACAAACACAGTGTGCTTCTACACTTTGTAGTGATTTTTCCCATTCATTTTGAGCCTATATTGTGTACGGATTAAACCAAGTAGTTAATTTTGCTTTCCATTGTTCCAATATTTCCATACATCCTATTGTGATAGGTCTATTGTATTAAAGGGATGGTCTTGCTATTTTCTTTGTTTGAAACACTGGTAGACTCCCTAGCCCTAATTTCTTTTCTCCCTCTGATCCTGTGGTTTAATCCTCAGTGCCAGTTTTCTATGAAATTCCCTTGTTCAAGGTTTCCTTTCCAAGTTGCTAATTGCTTTGTAAGATAACTAGCCATGGCTCTGCTAATAGTATTGATTCAATTCTCAGACACGATTTTGCCATCAATCTTTACTTATTCTGAGCGGGATGTGCCCCAGTGCGCTGATAGTCCCATCTGCAGTGGTGCACTATTGGTTGTGCTTCTGTTGTTTGCCAAATGTATCATGACATGTTGGATTCCTGCCCCAGACTGCACAGTCTCGTCCGTGTGGAGAATATACAATGAACAGACTTAGGACTTCCTTCACTGGAAGTTCAGAAGAGGATAAAGGATAAAAAGAAAAGATAGTTGTACCAAATGTTGAATGCTGATATGAAATGCTCTTATGAAAGGCCAGATGGAAAGCTGTTTAAATGCTAGTGCATGAAGGTTGCATCTAAATCTGCATACTGTCCATCACAGTATGTGAGATTAGGATTAGTGCATCTAAAATCCTAGTATTTAAAAAATATTATAGCAAAGGGTTCAGCTAGTGTAGCATTTCCAGTAGACTTTTGAAGTGTGCATGGTCTAATATAACCCACAAGAAGGAGTTTGTGACGGTTATCTTTTGACATTTCATACGCCCACCGAGAAGGTAGCATTGCTCTGGTTCCCTCAACAAAAAACCCAGTAAGATTTTTCCATTGGCTTTTGAATTATTGCAGAAAATAATTTCTGTGACCAAACAGTTTATGATTCTTACATGTTTTGTTCACAATAATCTTAAATAAATGCAGCTTTTTTTAATTTTGAAGCTTAGCACAAGAGCTAAATGTGTCTATAAATGAACACCAAAGTCACATGACTTCATCCTAACCACCACTTTTGGATAGCTCTTACAGTATTTAATTAAAAACATTTTCCATGGTGTAACGGTGCATCTGCTCAAGGAAGTCAGGAAGCCGGGATATAACAAACATACTTTTAATCATGAAGAACAACAACAGAGACTGTCTTCAACAAAGGTTACAATATAAGACAGAACAAAGCCTAGGGAAATCTAAGGACTTTTAAAAGAACAGGAACAAAGGAACAAACGAGATGATTAATATAAAACAGGTGAACTGAATGAATGGTGATTAACTTAACTAGGACAGGAAACAGGAAAAACCAAATAAGGGCAAACTGGAACTAAACGGGAACACACGTGACACATGGAAGTTTGTGTTAGAATAGTTCGCAAGTGTGCGATGATAAACACAATGTGAGACTAGTGAGTAGATGAGTTTACCTCTTTCTTGTGATGACAATTAATGACAACTTCTCTAGTCCTATTTATCTACTTGCTAGCAACTCTCTTTTTCAAGACAAGTAAAAGCATAAGGGGCTTGTTTAAGCACAATATATTATATATCGTAGAATAAAAAGTTAACAACTTATTTCATTAATTTAATGAAAAACCCATTCAAAAAACCCACTGATTAAAGAAACATAAGTGCTAATTCTAATTTGTTTCTAGGTTTTGTCCTACGGAAGTCCTTCATCCTGGCATCACTCTATTTACGGTTTAATTATGATTTTGTTGTGAATGATACATTGGTCCATGTTAAGAAAAAGTGTTTATCTGCTACTAAATAAACTAAATGTGTAATGACTTGATCCACCTGAAACATGTTTCCTAACCAAAGCCAATATGTTAAGAAAAAGTGTTTATCTGCTACTAAATAAACTAAATGTGTAATGACTTGATCCACCTGAAACATGTTTCCTAACCAAAGCCAATAGTAAACAAAGCTGCACAAGCTAACGGCTAATGCTAACAATAATCAAACTCCTGAAGGATAAAATCAAGAAACAAGTTTTTTTTTTTTTTTTTTTTTGAATATCCCATTTTATTCTTTTACATGTTACATAAGTTTGTGAATGCTGTTTTATGTTGACTTAAGGTAACAATAGGCGACATTTTATGGAAATGAATTTAGTTAAATGCTAACAGATACATGCAGGGTCATTACACAAAGGGGTTGATGGTGTTAAGACATCATCCTAATACTGGCATGCTGTCTGCATAGTCTACTCAAAAGAATACTCATTTACATGCTTTTAGTCTGCAACACAAGTGAACTGTGATGCAGTCTACAGTTAGCTGGGCTGTTTATAGTTGCTCTATTCGTCATTCTGCAGCCAGTGATTTTTAAGCCTCTAAGAATAAAACCAATTATCTCCAGCAATGAGGATGATGCTCTTACTTACAGCCTCCAGCCAGCAAGAGGTCAATGAAACTGTACTCGCTGTTATATAATGTTATATAACCTTTAGCCTTTCTAACTGACTGAAATAGGATTTCCTTATGAAGACCTCATAATTTTGAGCTTTCTGATTTAACAGCAGTAATCCAATTAATCCCCATTAAGCTTCTTCTTGCATGTGTGCACATCCCACTCTATTTGCCTGCAAAGTCATTTATGCACATGCCCAAAATGATGTAGATGCCAGATTCAATTAATGAGCTTTCAAAAAAGAGAGAAAGGAGACTTTGACAGTGGGCTGACAATCAATAAAGATAAGACGTGGACAAACAGCATTACCAGACGCAGCAAAACAGATTATTAAATGTAGGTGTAGACCTTTATTCATTCTGATGTGATTTTAAATGCAGTCGATAGATGCCAGACATAAATAACTTATAGCACTGCACTGCGGAGACCAGGTAAAGCTATAAAGGAAAGCAATGCATCATTTTTTCACTGCTATAGGAAAGAGAGTATGTGCTGCTAGACAACATTTCAGAGGCCTGGGAGACTGAATGACTGTATGTTATTGAGTGAGACAGTCTGAAATAACACCTGCTGGAAGCAGTGAAGCATTCTTTGCAGTCTGGAGTCATATGCCCAATAACAAAGATCCTGTCTGCACCTTGAAGCATTAAGCTTATGTAAACTCTACATTCACTGCCCTTGAGAAAAAGAAGTGCTATTAATTGTACTGAATGTATTCTTGTAGTGTACTTCAAATCTTATAAGTAAAAAAAAAAAAAAAAGCTGTACTTGCAGATAATATAATGCAAATTAAATAAAAGCCCACTTAAGTGTAGGTAGAGTACAAATGAAAAGTTTTATTTTAAAATACATTTAATAATATTAATTATTAACTTTAAAATGTAAAGTATGCTTACAGTAAAACTCATGTAAAGTACTTTTCATACTTTTAAATGTAGTTTGCTGTTCGATGTTAATAAATTAAGTTATTTAACATTGACAAATTCCATATTATATACTTTTTATATTTGAAAATTTAAATATATCGTAAGATAGGGTTTGATATTTTATATGAATAATATTAATTACCTAAATATAATTTAACCGTAAACTCTTGCTTCTGGCCAAAATACGAGTCCATAATCCATATTAATGCTTCCTCCAGTGAAAACATCCATTCCATGTTGTTTTCTTACATCAAAATCCACCAAAATATTTGTTTAGAGCTGTTTTGAACAGTTTTCACTTGTAAACAGTGCTTGATCTGTGCATATTTCTCGCCTGATTCACTGCAGAAAGCAATATTATGGTTTATGGACTCCTATTTTATAGCTGTTTATTATAAACACATCTTTTCACTTCACAAGATGTTAACTGATGGACTGGAGTGGTGTGGATTACTTGTGGATTATTGTGATATGTCGACTCTCATTCTGACGGCACCCATTCACTACAGAGGATCCATTGGTGAGCAAGTGATGTAATGCTAAATTTCCCCAAATCTATCTCCAGTCTCCAATTCTGATGAATACATAAACTGAGGGTGAACAAATTTTAAATTTTGGGGTGAACTATTACTTTAATGTGTTGCAGAATGTAGGGATAAGCTTCTCATGTCGCAGTCAGTCATGTGTTGCATTGTAAAATTTGTCCACATGCATCACATGTAGTTCTGCATACATTACATTTTCCCTTCTCTGTTTGTCCCTGGAGACTGTTAATGCTTTTTAACATGTGCAGTGAAGCTGGCCAAATTTAGATTGGTTGAAAGCGCTGACGGTACTGTAAATCCTCAGTCAGCGAATTGTCCTCTTATGAACAGAAGGGCTGAAACGAGAGAGGGAATACTGTGAAATCAACCAACCTCCTCTCTGCATTTATTCTTACTGCAACTGCAGACCGCCAGTCCCTCGACAATATGATCTACAGAGCTGCGGCAACATTTGTACTCTGTGTTCTGTGCTCTCAGGTTTGTGTGCTGTATTTTTTTTACCCGTCAGTTAATAGTTGAGTGCCCTCTGACGTGCAGTGTAAAAGATTTATGTTCTGGCGTACACTGTGAAACCAAGAGAGAAGTGTAGTTTCACTGCATGAGTCATCAGATCTGTGTTGTTCACCTGACATGAGGCTTTCAGAGCAGTGCTTCAGTCCAAAATAACTCCTCACCATCTATACCTAATACATGACTCAGCCTGATGCTGCTGTACCAGCGGCACGTGGTGGTCGTCTGCAAAATATTCACTCTTTGTTTATTTACTACAATAATAGTATTTTTATATAAATGTACTGTTTATTAATTTTATAAATCTATTTATTTATACATTTAAGTATCAACAAGTTGCCAATACTGCAATACATGTATTTAACACACATTTTATTTATTTACTTACTTTTATGTTTTACACAGTCAACTATTAACAAGCTGTCAACACTACAGTATTTTTGTGTTTATATTAACATACTATTTACTATTTTTATAAATTGAAAT
>JAFVLL020032185.1:0-15777 GCA_021397915.2 Tor tambroides | reverse complement strand
AAAAAAAAAAAAAAAAAAAAAAAAAAAAAAAGAAAATAAATATGTGAAAATTAAAATTTACCTTTAGTCTACCTTCTTAACTTACGTATGCTGAATATCACTCTGAATAACCTGGTACATTTCTAATTCTCACTTCCTGCATAGCAAGACAAATATAAAGAAGAAATGAACTCCACTGCACCAGAAGCTTCTACCAACTCCACAAGTCCTGCTGTTTATCAAGCAGGCAATCTGGAAATTTGTATGTTCTGCATAAATCTGGTGTTTGGCCTTCCTACACACACCTATGTTATATGGCTCATTGCAAATGGAACAAGAAATGGAGTCGCATTATCGTTCTTCAACCTCAATCTCTCCGTTTGTGAGACTGGTACCTGTCTGGAGTGTTTGTTCCTTGTGCTGTCAAATTGGATTTCTAATTTTTCTGAAATAGCGCTGTTTTTACAAGGACTCGCCATCGCTGGTCGTCCTCTGTTTCAGTGTCTGATCTGTGTTGAGCGTTACCTGGCAGTGGTTCATCCTGTAACCTTTCTGAAGTACAAACCTCTCAGATATAGAGTGATATGTTGCGTTGCGGTCTGGATTTTCACTATTGCCTCCTGTTTGGTCTGCATGATCACATTAATGTTATACAATATTAATGCACATGCATGGTTCTTCTTACTGCAGCTTCTTCTCTTCCTCTTCATTCAGTTGTTTTGTCTTGTAACTGTTCTCAGAGCTCTGAAGCAGTCAGGACTAGGAGAGAGAGGGAGAGATAGAGAGGAAAGCCACATGAAGAGAAGAGCATTTTTCATTATTCTAATAACTACTGTGAACATGGTTGTCGTATACGTGCCATTTTCTATCTCGGGATTATTAACAGTTCTGACAAAAGAATATGTTTCAGCATTTTGGTTGCCTGGGTTGATTTGTTATGTGCTGGCTGGTTTTGTTCAGCCTGTTCTTTATCTGCACCAGAATGGAAAACTTTCCTGCCTTTGTTCTCCATAAAACCTGGAAACAATTGAGTACATGTTGATATCTTAAGTGGATTTTAAAAAAGGGGTGAATGTCACTAACATGCAAATAAAGCAACTTTCTTTGCAAAACCATTTTTTTATTAACCTGGTACATTGTTTTCTGGTTAATTAATAAATTATTCTTCATCTACTTCCAACTTGTTCTGTGTGGTTGATATTGGTTTGTTTGTTTATTCAATAAAGCATACCATTAATTATCTATAGTGTCATTTTTGCACTCATTCTTTTTAATGGCTTGGTCTGAAAATTTGCATTTCAGGTGTTCAATGACAGACAGCAGTGGAAGCCTGTACCTTCAGATGTATAAAGATTGATTGAGAAAAGGGGATATTCATTATTCCATTATTTATCTTGTATAGCCCATATTTAAATCATAATCAAAATCAAACTTCTTTAGCAAGAGGTCTGTTGTCTTTTGTCTGCAACAAATCACAACTGCATTAATGATCAGTGCTATTGTGTTTAGTAAACAATGCGTTTTTAGTAAACAATAAACCATAACTTACATTTTGTGTTATTTTGTGTAATTTTGTTACCATCAGCGGAAATAGTTTCAAACAAAGTCAAAGCATCTGCTCTCGCTCTTCAAGCAACACATGGTAGTAGAGATTCCTTCCTGAATTAATACGAGTTTGGAACGAATCGAGTGAATCATTTACTTATGAAGACAGTAACTTGTCGCCACCTACTGGCCCAACGATAAAACCCGTAGAAAGAGTGTAAATGCCCACTAATACACAGAATGACAGCTGGTGGAGAGCTTCATATTGAAATTCAGGGTCAGCTCATACATATTAAAATGTGGCCTGTTTCAATGAAGTTCTGTGAAATTAAAACAAAGTAGGCCTACTGCAACAAGACTACAAATTAAAATCAGTGGCAATATCACAGTAAAAGTAACGTTCTTCTCTCTAAAAAAATCTTTAACTTATTTTGTGTGCATCATACCAAAAAGATTCCATTTTTAATTATATTTAGCCTATTTATTTAGATTAAAAACCCAAAACTTTAAATACTAATTTTCCATATAGTCCATCTGTCTTTTTGGTCTACAAGTGAACCTCATTTATTTAACTCTAAACATTTGCATATGTTTAGCAGATGAAGTCATGCACATAAAAGCTGTTCTTGTGACAGCTGTAATGTCAGTCAACAAAACATCACTCAGATTTATATCCATCCACAGAGACTGAACATTCACTCTTCAGGTGATAAACTCTTCTCCTATTGGATTCATTTTCTTTTATATGCTGGAGCACAAAACCAGTCATAAGTCACACGGGTATATTTGTAGCAATAGCCAACAATATATTGTATGGGTCAAAATTATCAATTTTTCTTTTATGTCAAAAATCATTAGGTTATTAAGTAAAGATTATGTTCCATGAAGATATTTTGTAAATTTACTACAGTAAATATATCAAAACTTAATTTTTGATTAGTAATATGCTAATAAAAAGAACTTCATTTGGACAATTTTAAAGGCAATTTTCTCAATATTTTGATTTTTTTGCACCCTTAGATTCCAAATATTCAAATAGTTGTATCTCAGCCAAATATTGTCCTATCCTAACAAACCATGCATCAATGGAACACTTATCTATTCAGCTTTCAGATGATGCAAAACTTTTGACTGGTTTTGTGGTCCATGGTCACATATATAATAATATCAGTGTATTTATGTGTTAGTTGTTATTATCATGTTGGATTAGCTGTCAACCATAAAATAATGAATATTATTATTTATTATAAAACTTTGCGTATGTTTTTTTTTTCTGTAACAATTACAAATCCATAAGTCTAGCTGTATTTTTTTAATAATGAAAAAAAAAAAGTTAATTCATATACTATTTCATATACTACTGTCACTATTCGAATGATGCAAATGATGTTGCATTAGTATGAAACAAAGTGATATTTAAGACATTTAAGACCATTAAAGATCAAAAGGAAACATGACTGGTAGCAATATATTTATTTATTTCCTCTTGTACTATCATATGTTGTCCAGGACCAGATTATATAACCATAAGACTTCATGAGAAGAAGCTTAGTTTGTTAAGCAAATGTTGATGTCTACCATAGCCTAACAAAAGAAGCCTCATCAGTGTAAACATGACATATGGATTTAAACGAACTGCTTTATAGGCTCAGTCTAACGCAAATAAAGATTTCACATTAAGTTGGTATTTAAATAAACATATTACAAAAATATCAATAAATAATAAATCCTGTTGTCAAGGTAGAATATTTATTTGAAAAAATAAATGAATAAAATAATAATAATAATAATACAAAAATCTGGAGGAAAGCTTCCCCAACAAATGTGGTGAAAACATAAACATATTTTGCAGGAATAATGGTATATTAGCTATTCAGTCTACTTTCTGATTTTATGTTAAATTGCAGTCTGAATGATGCATTACATTTATAATTCTCTCATCCATTAGCAATATTATTTTTTTTTCTGTGAGCTTCCGTGCTCAGACAAGCGAGGAGGAAATGAACTCCACCACAGCAGGAGCTTTCACCAACTCCACAACTCCTTTCCCACTGGACAGTGTTACACATCCTTTGTTCAGCATCAATGTCTTGTTTGGTCTTCCTACACACTCCTATGTCATATGGCTCATTGTCACAGGAACAGGAAGTGGAGTTGCATCAGAGTTCTTCAACCTCAATAACTCTTTTTGTGAGATTGGTATCTGTGTGGATTTTTTGTTCTTTATATTGTCAAATTATATTTCAAGTCTCTTTCCATTAGCCCTGTTTTTACAAGGACTTTCCATTACTGGTCGGTCTCTGTTTCAGTGTCTGATGTGTGTTGAGCGTTACCTGGCACTGGTTCATCCTGTAACCTTTCTGAAGTACAAACCTCTCAGATATCATGTGATCTGCTCCACACTGGCCTGGATAATCACTCTTGGATCCTGTTTGATCTGCCTGATCATATTATTGTTTTCTACCATTATTATGCATGCCTGGTTCTTCTCAATGCAGTTTATACTCTATCTCCCCATCCAATTGTTATTTCTTGTGGCTGTTCTCAGAGCTCTGAAGCAGTCAGCACCAGGAGAGAGAGAGATGAGAACAACCACATGAAGAGAAGAGCATTTTATCTCATCCTAATAACTACTGTGAACATGACAATCACATATGTGCCAACTACTATCTCTGGAATCTTCACAATTGTGATAAAGTTTAGTTTGGTATTTTGGGTCCCTTCTATGATTTGTTATGTACTGGCTGGTTTTGTTCAGCCCGTTCTTTATCTTTTAAAACTTTTAAAACTCTCTTGCCCCTGCTCTTAATAAAACCTTTCGAGTACCCCTACTTTTACTTTTTGATAACTTTTATTTATGAATTTTGAATTGTTTGAATTGTCTCTGTCCTCTTGCTGTTTATTATTAAAAAAAGAAAAAAAAAAAAAAAAAAGAAAAAAAGCTAAATCAGTGTCACAAACTCACAAATCCATGATTGTTCCTTAAAATGCTCATTGTATACCTTTGATTTCCAGAGGTTAGTTTAAAAAGTGCAACCTTCTAAAAGATGAATAACACTCAAACAATTTCAAATGGTAATTTCAGGCAGATCTTGACAGTTTTGTGTTTAATATGGATCAGACAGGTAGTGAATGACAGCTAGTGCATGTGTGCATGATTAAATCTTCCATTGTCCTATATATTTCAGGTTTATTCTGATTATCTTAATATGATATAGTTTGCTTATCCAATAAATCACTTCATCAGTATCAGTTTCTCCCCCCATTCTTTCTAAATATCTAAGTTTGCATATGACGTGTTCAATGTACATTCAAGGTACAATGTACCTTGTACATTCACTGTTCTCTTGCTTCTTGAGAATTTATCATATACAAAAGAGATATAAGCAAGTGTGTTACAGCACGGTGTATATGATGGATAACAGCTGTGTAGATATTCAGATATTTTGTTTAAACTTTTTTTTTTTTTTTTTACTTTAATATTAGCATATCTGGTGTTTTATGTGACGTGTAGCAGATCAAGTCATGCACATATATATTCTCGTGACAGCTTTGAAGTCAGTCTAAACACAGCTCTGAGATTTATATCCATCCTGTACATTCACTCTTCAGGTAATAAAGTCTAAAAGTTTTTCCTGCTAAACAATATATGACATTATTGCTGTAGTCAGCAGTTATATTAAAAGGGTCATGGGTATGTTAAAAGAATCACAGTAAACCAGAGGTGATCTCTATTTGTTGATATATGTGAACTAAAAATTTACTTAACACCATTAGGGTTTTGTGTAGATTTACTATAGTAAATCAGCATGAAAATGACCTAGACGTAATGTAATATTGGTGTGATCTGATTACTTGAATTTTAATTGAGAATTCTGTAGAATTACTAGGGTGGACTTAAAAGTTTGAATAACCCCAAATGTTTACAATTATCTATTCCTACAGGAATTTATAGTGAGCGACTGTGCTCAAACAGAAGAGGAAAAAATGAACTCCACCACAACCACAAGTACTTACATAGCAGGCAATTTAGAAATTTGTACATTCAGCATTAATGTCTTGTTTGGTCTTCCTACACACTCCTATGTTATATGGCTCATCGTTAAAGGAACAGGAAGCGGAGTTGCATCAGTGTTCTTCAACCTCAATCTCTCTGTTTGCGAGATTGGTGTCTGTCTGGATTTTTTGTTATTTGTCCTGGGGAATTGGATTTTTTTTCTTCTTCCATTAGCACTCTTTTTCCAAGGTTTAGCTATCACTGGTCGTGCTCTGTTTCAGTGTCTGATGTGTGTTGAGCGTTACCTGGCAGTGGTTCATCCTGTAACCTTTCTGAAGTACAAACCTCTCAGATATAGAGTGATCTGCTGCACTGCGGCCTGGATAATTATTTGTGGCTCCTGTTTGGTCTGCATGTTCACATTAATGTCAAATAATATTAATGCACATACATGGTTCTTCTCAGCACAGCTCATTCTCTTCCTCTCCATCCAGTTGTTTTGTCTTGTGGCTGTTCTCAGAGCTCTGAAGCAGTCAGGACCAGGAGAGAGAGGGAACAAGAGAGAAGAGGAAAACCACATGAAAAGAAGAGCATTTAATCTCATTTTAATAACTACTGTGAACATGGTTATCACATATGTGCCAATTATCATCTCAGGAGTGTTTATAATTCTGAAAAATCACTATCATTTAGCATATTGGGCCCCTGGTGTGGTTTGTTATGTGCTGGCTGGTTTTGTTCAGCCTGTTCTTTATCTGCACAGGGCTGGTAAACTGTCCTGCTTCTGTTACCCATAAACTGACAAAAAATAAATGCACATTGTTTTACTTTTTAAATATTTTTTTTTCTTAGTGGATTGGGCAATGTATTTATTTATTCTACATATTTTATTTATTTTTTGCATTAAATTTAATTGGTGTTCACTCTGGTCTTTACTGTTAAGTCACATATCAAAGACTTGATATCATATATCTGCAAATTTAGCAATTAATTCAAATAAGTTTTGTGTTCATGGTATACATAAACACAGTCAATAATCAATGTAAATTCACAGAGACTAAGTTTATTATGACTGTGTTTATTTGGTGTGGTTGTAAGGGTTTGTTATCAGTTTATCCAATAAATCACTTAAACAATGACCCAGTGTCACCTTTTCCATATTTTTTTCCTTAAAGCTATTTCTCTCTTTCATTCTCTCTTGCTCCTTTAATTCCTCTGTCTAAAAATTTGCATATCACATGATGAATGAGATGCACCTGTGTTGGCCAGTTTAGATGAACAAAGACTGTTCATTCCACAAAAATAATATTCAGGTGATCAATTTGAATTTGTTTTCTTTTAATGTCTAGAAGCAACATGATATAACATCATGTGCTCTGGATTACTTGATTCTCATTGGTCAAGCATGGTCACCTTTCACATTTTTCAAACAAATATAAATAATCACAAGCTTTTAGATTAACATTCTGTTCCAATATTTATATATTTATTTAATGAGTTTTATAACAGATGAAGTCATTCCTTACTTTATCATTGTGACAACTGCTGTGACAGCGACATTTACACTTCAGGTAACAAAAAAAAACAAACAAAAAAATGTTTTTATCCTCAATAATAAGCAAAAAATGTCACACTGTTCATCTAAAAATATCGGTAAAAATTTCAGAGAGTGCTATTGAGATTGAGGTCTTTTTTGGTTCATTGAACAGAGATCATTTAAATCTAGAGACATGATCCAAAATTATATTTTCCATGTGAATGAAGTTATTTTGAGAAAGATTTAAAAAAAATGGTAAAAAAAAAAAAAGTTTATGTTTCGAGGTTTTGATATATAACCCAAACTTTTCTGTTATGGAGGCATATGGAAGGAGTTTTATGCTGCTTAGTAGTTTGTAATACAGATTCTTTAAGAATTATTATTGTAAAAATGAAATAATAATGATAAAAATGCACCATTTTATGCAACATTTTTGTCTTTTACAAAATTATAAAAGACACGGAACACAACCTAAACACATAAAAACACATTTTTGCAACCATTTTCATGAAAGTGTGATGTTTAATGCCCTTACAAAAATTAAACATGGCTTTACAAAATAAAACCAAAAACATGGTTAAACCACAAATTAACCATGGTTTTGCTACAATAATCATAGTTTAACCATTGTAGTAAAACTGTGGTTGTACAAATGGTAGTCAATACTATAATAAAACCATGGTTAATTTTTGGAAGGTTTACGAGTGAACAGAAAATGAAACTTCTCAGAGGGCTGATAATTGTTTCAGTCATGTTAAAACCGGTGTTCACATTTAAAGCTGATCCTAAAACAATCATGCAATCATCAATCATACAAGGCACTGGCTCATGGGTTCACTTTATTAGTGCTCCTATAGTAGCAGACCGTACACATTTTGAAACAGAAATTCAAAACGAAAGCATCCTGAAGCAGTTGGAGAAGACAGACTTATACTCAATGTATTGAAAATGTATTTATGTATATTTCTTTCTTGCCATAGATGAGTTCTAGGTTATTTCGTTTTGCGTGCTGCAAAGAAGACAAACACACAGATGAATAACTCTACAGTGAACTTCACCACACCTGAAGCACCTACAAACTCCACAGCTCATTCCTTTGGGTCACTGTATATTTTGGAAATGTGTCTGCACAGCGTCAATTTTCTGTTTGGTTTTCCTACACACTCCTATGTTCTATGGCTCATCATCACAGGAACAGGAAATGGAGTTGCATTTGAGTTTGTTATCCTCAATCTCTCTGTTTCTGAGATTGGCACCTGTCTGAATTCTTTGATCACTATACTGTCATTTTGGTGTTCAGGCCTCTTAACATTAAAACAGTTTTTAATAGGACTAATCATCACTGGTCGTCCTCTGTTTCAGTGTCTGATGTGTGTTGAGCGTTACCTGGCAGTGGTTCATCCTATAACCTTTCTGAAGTACAAACCTCTCCGATATAAAGTGATCGTTTGCACTGCGGCCTGGATACTTATTCTTGGATCCTGTGTGTGTTGCATGTTTACAATACTCTCACACAACATTGTATATCTGTGGTACTTTTTGCTGCAGTTCCTCCTCTTCCTCTCCATCCAGTTGTTTTATCTTGTGGCTGTTCTCAGAGCTCTGAAGCAGTCAGGACCAGGAGAGAGAGAAAGAAGGAAAACAACAAGATGAGAAGAGTGATTTATCTAATTCTAATAACTACTGTGACCATATTTATTATATATGTGCCACTTACTCTCACAGCATTGTATACCATTGTCACAAAAGTAATGATTCAGGATGTATGGTTTCCTGCCGTGTTTTGTTATGTGCTGGCTGGTTTTGTTCAGCCTGTTCTTTATCTGAACCGGACTGGAAAACTCTCCTGTCTCTGTTCCCTGTAAAACCTACTACTGCTATTATTTTGCTCTTAAAATCCAGTGATTAGTTTGTCCTCGAAAATACTTAACAACCTGGTATACCTTGACAACACAACTTCTCAGAGGGCCGATAAAAATTGTGCAGTTTAATTTCTACAAAATACCAAGCAGAAAGCCAGTGATTTTTGAACTGATTTCAGAGAATCAGAGCATGAGTGTATGAAAACCTTCACTGTCCTGTTTATAATATGAGTGGTTGCTACTAGTTTGTTTTTCAGTAAATCACTTAATGACAAAGCCTCCTTTACCATCTCATCATTTTGTCTGGAATTTTCAGTATTTTGTCTGAATATCAGGTACTCAGTGAGTGCACCTGTGCTGGCCAGTGTGTGTCAGATGTATATAGACTGTTTGGGAAGACAACACTGACCATTTTGTTTTATCATACGAAAAATACTGTTTTGAAGTTCAGGATCACTTGATAAATTTGTAAATATGACTTGGGAAATTATTATTATTTTTTGCAATATATATATATATATATATATATATATATATATATATATATATATATATATATATATATATATATTTGCATACCAGTTGTTTTACGTGACGTGTAGCAGATGAAGTCATGCTTATATAATTCTTGTGACAGCTGTGAATTCAGTCTACAAAACCCAGCAGAGAGATTTATATCCATCCAGAGAGCCCAGACATTCCCTCCTCAGGTGATAAACTCATCTTTTTGATTCTTCTTGTTTATACCCAATAATAAGCAGCAGTGTCACTGTGTTTGTCTAATGTCCAAAAGTTTGGGATTCAATTGATGCGATAGTTACTGAGTAAAATGAGACTGAGTTTTGTTTCATTGAACACAACTAACAGTTTTAATTAATTCTAGATAAATATTATAGAACATGAAATTTAGCAGATAAATGTAGGCTGTGTTTATAAATATTACATTTGTGGAACCATATACTGTATGTGACCCTGGGACACAAAACCAGTCATAAGTAGCACTGATATATTTGTAGCAATAGCCAACAATACATTGTATGGGTCAAAACTATCGATATTTCTTTTATGCCAAAAATCATTAGGATATTACGCAAAGATCATGTTCCATAAAGATATTTTGTAAATTTCCTACCGTAAATATATCAAAACTTAACTTAATTTCTGACTAATCTGGACAACTTTAAAAGCAATTTTCTCAATATTTTTTTTTTTTTTTTGCATCCACAGATTCCAATTTTCAAATAGTTGTATCTCGGCCAAATATTGTCCTATCCTAACAAACCATACATCAATGGAAAGCTTATTTATGTATAAATCTCAATTTGAAATAACTGAAAATAATTGACCCTTATGACAGGTTTTGTGGTCCAGGGTCTCTCACACACACACACACACACACACACAAAATATAATGTCAGTTAATGCTAGTTGCTCTAGTGTAACAAAGTTCATAATTCGGGAAAGAAACAGAAGGGAACCAGCAAACATTTTACATAAATTTAATAACAAAATAAACCACAACGAAAGCAAAGCAGCAGCTTTATGTGTAAGAAGTAATGATACGTGCGGCTAGAAGTGCAGATCTTCCCGTGTTGTCACCACACCGATATAAGCTTATATGTCAATAAAATCGTTGTTTTCATAGTTTACGCA
The DNA here is from genome assembly GCA_021397915.2 of Tor tambroides. Lineage (NCBI taxonomy): Eukaryota > Metazoa > Chordata > Actinopteri > Cypriniformes > Cyprinidae > Tor > Tor tambroides. The sequence continues at coordinate 5,204 of JAFVLL020032185.1, read as the reverse complement.
GTCTTTTAACATGATTGTAAAAATTGAGCCATCCACCAGCCTGAGCACAACTGACTGCCTGCTGTGCTGTTAGTTACATTATACTTTAAAACCCCTAAAATAATTTAAAATGGGCCATAAATGTATAGCCTATATTCTTTATGGTCTATACTGAAAGCCTTCTGATTTTATTAAATGACTTTGTGTGAAGAATGGGCCTGCATTTTTGTTCACCTCTGCTTAATTACAATACAACTGCAAAGGTGCAAACTTCATTTCTAGTCAGTTGAAAGCATGGTGCGCTCAACGGCCAAATAAGGAGAAAAAGGAGGACTAGATGTTTTGTTTTCAGCGTGGGTTGCTTTTCCCAAAAGCATAAGCTTAAGTACATCGTAGACCCACTGAAACCATTAGAGTTACGCTTACAGTCCTAATTGCTTGTTTAGCCAATAAAACACTCTTTGATCACCAGTGAGTGTCACTTTTTCCACATTAAGGGTTGCCACAAAGATTTTTGCATTACAACTTATCATAACACAGATGTGTAAAGTATAGTATTTCTCTCTCATTTTTTAAATGCTCACTCTAACAATTTGCAAATCAGTTGTTCAACGATTAGCACCTCCTGACCAGTTTCAGATGTTTAAAGATTGTTTGGGGACACGGAATATGCACTGTTCTCATGCTAATTTCTTCTTTAAAGGTTTATTAATCTTTTATTTATTTTTCTGATTTCCAGTGAACACACATACTGTACTGGCAAATCGAATTAACTGTAAGTGGGCTGGATAAAAAAATATCTGTTGAAGGTAAAACAGTAATACAGATGGTGTGAGAAATTAATAGTCAGTTGTTTTAAAATGTTCATATCTGGTGTTTTATGTGGAGTGTAGCAGATGTAGTCATGCGCATATATTCAGTGACTGCTGTGAAGTCAGTATACAAAACACATCATAGATTTATACACATCCAGAAACTTGCCATTTACTCTTTAAGTGATATACTTTTCTTTTTTATTCAATTTCTTGTTTTATGCACAATAAAAAAAAAACAGTATCTGGTAATGATCAAGTGTATTGAGAGACTTTAGCTATTGAGACAAATGGTTTGGTAAATTGTAATGAAATATTTTTCCCCACAGTAGAACCATTAAGAGCCTATACAGGAGAACTTTAGCTGCTAAACTGAGAAGACAGACAGAGAGGAGATGAACAACTCTACGGTGAACTTCACCACACCTGAAGCACCCACAAACTACACAACTCAGTCCATTGAGATACTGGACAGTCTGAAAATTTGTTTCTTCATCATTAGTTTCCTGTTTGGTCTCCCTACACACTCCTTCGTAACATGGCTCATCATCACAGGAACAGGAAGTGGAGTTGCATCAGAGTTCTTCATTCTCAATCTCTCTGTTTGTGAGACTGGTATCAGTCTGAATCAGTTTGTACATGCAATATTACATTGGTCTTTAAGTCACCCAACCCTGAAATTGTTTTTTGTTGGATTTACCATCACTGGTCGTCCTCTGTTTCAGTGTCTGATCTGTGTTGAGCGTTACCTGGCAGTGGTTCATCCTGTAACCTTTCTGAAGTACAAACCTCTCAGATATAGAGTGATCTGCTGCACTGTGGCCTGGGTAATTTGTCTTGGCTCGTGTTTTGTCTGCATGTATATTTTAGGTGAAGAGGACCAGCATTTATATACATGGTTCTTCTCATTGCAGTTCCTCCTCTTCTTCCTCATCCAGTTGTTTTGTCTTGTAACTGTTCTCAGAGCTCTGAAGCAGTCAGGACCAGGAGACAGAAAGAAAGAGGAGGAAAACCGCATGAAGAGAAGAGCATTTGATCTCATTCTAATAACTACTGCAAGTATGGCTGTCACATATGGTCCAAGTATAATCATAGGATTTTTAACCATTATGATAAAACAGCTTATTCATACAATTTGGTTTATTGGTTCGTTTTTTTATGTACTGGGTGGTTTTGTGCAGCCTATTCTTTATCTGCATCGCGTTGGAAAACTCTCCTGTCTGTTTTTGCTATAAAATTTTCAATTGTGATATTTTAGTAGATTAAGATACTGAATCTTGTGTAGTGATGCTGTTTTTTACTCTTGGAAAACTTTGAATAACAGTTTTTGTCATTTATGTAAACTAGGGTGGTTGACACCTCAATCTTCATTAAAGCTGCTCAATGTCATTAAGGATCACAGGGGATCACAGTATGAGGATCTTTTGAGTTCATACTGAGCTCACATACTACTCACACTGTGAGGATCACAGTATGAGGATCGTGTGATGTCACTGTGATCATCGCATGATCTCACGTGTTGACTGGGTATGCTACTTCAGATGTGGCTTCTGGTATTTGCATCTAAGGGGCTCAGAACAGTGAGCTACCTTACTGTTCACTGTTTATTCACAAACTGACTGATGTGCACTTTATTTGTTCTATTTACAATACTTACCTGCAGATTAAGTTTATTCTGAGTGTGTTTATCAGATATGGTTATATAGGTGGTTGCTGTAGTTTGTGGATTGTTTATCCAATAAAAGCCTGTTCATTATCTGCACCGGGCTGGAAAACTGTCATGTCCCTTTTCTTCATAAAACCTGCTTCTGTGATATTTCTGTAAACTTTATTTCATGTTTTCAACCTGGTACCTTACAAACACAACTTAATTTCTGAGTGAACTGAGTGGAACCCTGTGCACTTTGCCATCTAAATGCCTGGCAGACAACAAATGACATTTAAACTAGTGATTTCAGACACTGTCAGTTTTGTGTTCACAATATACTGTGTCAGGAACACTTACCCTGCGTACCATCCCTTCAAAGGGTTTACCATCTGGACAGAGAGCTTCGAAGGCTTGAATGGTGTAGGGGACCAAACTACTGTTTCTTGAAGTGCCCATCTGTGTCATCATCCCGTGCCCATATGGAGGCGCCATCAAGAATCAGTGCAAAGAATCATGGGAGCTGAAGTGCCCATCAGTTGTACCCTTTGAAATTCATTCTGAATGGTCCTTTGAAGTGGCCAGTTTTGAGCACTTTGGTTTGGAATGACACTTCAATATGGTGGCCATGATTGTTTTCACTCTGAAAAGATGTTAACGACATAACATCTCGTTATTACGAGAAAAGATGCCGTTTTAACGAGAAAAGATCTCATTATTACGAGAAAATATGTCGTTTTAACGAGAAAAGATCTTGTTATTACAACATAATTGAGTGGAAAACATATTATGTCTGGGGCAGCAATGCATCACCGTACAAATCAATGCAAATAATAGTTTAAAAAAATAAATAAATAAAATAAAATTATATATATACATATATATATATATATATATATATATGGCCATGAAAGTAAATGCTATACTGAATAGTATTTTGAAGTAATTTAATAGTTTTGCTCTCCATTTTAAACAGGAAATGCAATCTGATATTGACGAAATATATTTGTCAAATGCTCTAATGTGTATTTGTGTTCTGGAGAGCATCAAATGTTCACTCACCGCTCAAACACCAAATTTTTTTCAAGCGCTGAGTTGTGAAAGCTTGCAAATCCTCCCATAAAAGCGACGTATAGATACGATGTAAATAAGAGATTCACTGTGCAGTGCAGACAACTTCACTGATTAACGGAACGCAGTTAGATCATGATGAACTGAAGTGAATGACAGCTTTTAGCGATTATAAAGGGAGCGCTCTTTGCTCACTTTCTAGGCTGTATAATCCTGTCTGATTGTCTCAGAATGGATACATTAACCTCAGAGAAGAAAATGTAGTTTTGTGTCATGATTTTATTTGTCTTGAAGTTTTAAAATGACTCGCCTGTGTGCTTTTCCTATGTGCACAGGTGCAAACTGCTGCACACTCATGCAAGAATGTGATGACTGAAGATTTTCGCTGAATAATAGATATCATTTTCTATTTGTTTCTCGACAAATCCTACCATAAATGTTGCTTGGAATAATTTTATGACATTTGAATCCTTGTTGTAAAAAGATTGAAGAGGGTGGCAATTCATTAAATAGCCTAGACAAGTGCAAGCATTTTTTGTCATATTTTGTGATCCGAAAAAAATAAATAAAAATAAGGTAGTCTAATATGTCTTTAGAACAGCATCAGGTTGATTAATTATTTACTTACATTGTGAATGGTAAATAAACTATAAACTACGAGAGAGAGCAAGCAAAAAAGGGTTTGGCATAAAAGAGCACATAGTTATTGTGTTGGGGCCCCATACCTGAGATATACCTAAGTCCGCCCTGCTTGTAATGTAATATTATTTGCCCCCCACAGTGGAACCTTTAAGAGCATATACAGGTTAACTTGTGAGAACTCAGAGGTCAAACACAGATGAATAACTCTACAGTGAACTTCACCACTACTGAATCGTCTATAAACTCCACAACTAATTTCATTGGGATACTGGACAGTCTGAACATTCGTGTCTCCATAATCAGTTTGCTGTTTGGTCTTCCTACACACTCCTATGTAACATGGCTCATCATCACAGGAACAGAAAGTGGAGTTGCATCAAAGTTCTTCATCCTCAATCTCTCTGTTTGTGAGATTGGTATCTGTCTGAATTGTTTTGTACATGCAATATCATATTGGTCTTTAAGTCTCTCAACAATTAAAGTGTTTTTTGCAGGACTTACCATCACTGGTCTTTCTGAAGTACAAACCTCTCAGATATAGAGTGATCTGCTGCACCGTGGCCTGGATAATTTGTCTTGGCTCATGTGTGGTCTACATGTATACTTTAGGTAAAGAGGACAGTCTTTTATATACATGGTTCTTTTCACTGCAGTTTCTCCTCTACCTCTCCATCCAGTTGTTTTGTCTTGTGGCTGTTCTCAGAGCTCTGAAGCAGTCAGGACCAGGAGAGAGAGGGAGAGAGAGAAAGGAGGAAAACCACATGAAGAGAAGAGCATTTCATCTCATTCTAATAACTACTGTGAGCATGGCTATCATATATGGTCCATATCCAATCATAGGATTCTTTTCCATTATGATGAAACAACTTATTCATCCACTTTGGTTTATTGGTTTTACTTATGTTCTGGCTGGTTTGTGCACCCTGTTCTTCATCTGCACCATGCTGGAAAAGTTTCCTGTCTACGTTTGCAGAAATATTTTGTGTTGCATTATGGTACTAAACTTTATTAATTGATAATGTTTTTTATTGATAGGTTTTTGTCATTTTTTTTTT